>VXBO01011636.1:677763-769071 GCA_013400135.1 Rhinoptilus africanus
AATAGTGACAGAAAAAAATTAAAACAGGATGATTTTCAGGTAAGATTTATAATTTGCTATAAATTAGTGTACTTCTGTTAAAATCAAAGCATATACTGATTTCTGTTAATGGAAAATCTCATGTTATTTTGGGGAGCTGAATTTTAATGAAGAATTGGCTTTGTTTGTGCCAGTGCAATAGAACTCTTGAAAGACTCAAATATTCCAGTAAGAAAATTGTAGTCTATTTCATTTTTCGATAAAACCCCTGCAGTCCATCTAGGAGTTCTTCGGGGAGAATGAAGTTATTTGAAAAATTTTGCTTCTCAAAGATGTGGAAGTGCTACATAGCAAAGAGATACTGCAAAGTAAATTAAACTGTTCGTCACAGAAATCCCTCATGTATGAGATTACTCTTATGATTATCTGCTCTCATTTTTGCATTGATGATTTCCCATTGTTCCTTAAATCAAGATAAACCAAAACAAAGCTGATCCTTGACCCCATCTCTCTCATTGTTCCAAAAACATGCCTTAATCTATTACCAGTTTACCAGAGTATTTATTGTTGCTTTTAGTTTTTGAGTATTAAACCTAAGTCAGCAACAAGCACTGATCTGGTGCCATGTAATTATTTAGCCTATCTTCATAAAATAATTGCTACTGACGATGTTCAGTATTTTATTGCTGTCTTTTGTATTCAAGGCTTTTTATGCCTTTGTTATTTACTTTCTTTCCCAGATACCCTGAAAGAATTAGAAATGACAAGCATACCTTAACTCACAGCAGCCCATTCTTTCCAAGCAGAAGGTGGAGACAAAGAACACAAAATACTGAGAGGTCTAATAGCCATTATCTTTCGGCAGGCATCAGTTCTGTATCTCTGGAAACTCTGTAAAAGAAACTCATATCTGACTTGTACTAGAATGTCCACCTGAAAGACGCTTGTTTTCTTTCAGAAGCCTTGTGTGTCTTGCAGAGCTTTGCAATCTCTATGAGCATGTTTTTAATTTCTGTTTAAAATAGAACAAATGCAAATTAAAATAACCATAAAATACCTTCTGTTTCATCTCATGGGAAAATTAAGAAAATCACGGTCATGACAGAACCCAACGTTATTACTTCATTAATGGTCAGTATACACACTGATTGACATCCTGAGGGTATCAAAACAATGCAGCTAAATTTTACCTTCGTTTTGAACAGTGCCCATCCTCGTTATCCTCATTTTGGACAGTCCAAATTTAAAATGTACAGTTATTTTGTAAAACACGAATATATTAAAAATTAAATCTAAACTGAAATGCTGTTTAGAGTAAGGATGTTTTTTCTGTATCTGTCCGTTGTCATTGGTTTTTGTTGCCTTAATGAGAGTTGTGCATTTTATAAGACATTAAAGTATTAACTTAGTATCCATTGAAAACCAAGTCTATTAAAAGGTGTAGATTAACCTAAAGTATGCTGCTTGCTTTTTCAGATATATTAAATAGTTGTATTAATGCCATCATTTTATCTTTTAACAGTTCAGCCCTCAAAGAGATTTTTAAGAAGTACCGCGCTAAGACAAAATAGCTTAAAAATAGTGTGATCTGCTGTATTTCCAGGTATTTTTCTTTAAACATAATGTAAAAAATTATAATGGAAGTACTGTTTTTTGCAAGAGAAAGCTCTTCTTTATCATATCCTTTGTTGTTGAATTGTTTTAAATGGTTTTAAGTGGTTTAATTAATTACAATTCTGTACTGACTTGTGTATGCATTATGATATGGCTATCTGACAGCATATATTTCTGTCATTGGAATTTAATTTTCATATTTTTTTTAAATTCTTACTCATAATTTTTATGGATCCAAGGTAATTATTTTCTGTAATTGTTATAAAAGTAACAATGTTCAGTGTACTCTTTCACCTGGGTCTATGACTCTTGCTCCGAAATACTGCTTTCTTGCACTGTAGGTATCCTGACTTCATATTACTTGTTATGTACACAGAACCTGAGACATGAAGTTTACGTTATAGTCTACCACAAAAAATAAGAAGACTTAAGAATTAATTGCTTTCTAAGTTAAATCCATATAACTCCAGAACATAATATTATCAGTGTCCTTTCTTATTCAATAAATCAAATAATGGAAAATCTGACAATTAAATTAAAGACCAGGCTATTCGTCATTGCCATGTATTTACTAATGTTGCGTTTTCTCTAAAGAGTACTCTATCCATCTCTAAAGAGTACTAGATGGAGCAGGGCATGTTGCATGCAACAGAGGTTGAGGATGACATTCTTTGTTGCACTGAGAGCTGGGAGTGTTCTGCAAGAATAGTAGGATGATGGGCAGTGTGATCTAGTCTGACGGCCTGGTCAAAGACAGGCTATCTTCAGGTATAAAGTTGCTCAGGGCCTTGACCACTTGAGTAGGGAATCTCTGTCCTTGGAGATTTTCTGTTTTTTCTATGCAACCTGTTCTTTTTTCCTTATTTTCAATCATAATTTCCCTTACTGCAACTTGTCATTTTTGCTGCTTGTTGTTTTGTCTTAAAAAATATGGATTATTCTTCCCTGTATCTCCTCTTAGGTAGGGAAGGGCTGCAGTTCCCTCCTTAGATGTCTGTAGGATAAAAATCCTAGTTTCCTCTGCCTCTTGTCCTATGGTCCAACTCCCCAGTCATGTCAGAAGCCTTCTTGTTGACTTGTTCCAGTTTGTTAGTATCTGTCTTGTACTGAGGTGTTAGAACTGGAGTGCCCAAATGACTGCCGAGTAGGGAGAGAATAATCACTTTCTTGGACCTGCTGGGTATACTGTTGCTAATGCAGCCCAGTATGCAGTTAGCCTTCACTGCTGCAAAAGTGTGTTTCTGATTTGGGTTCAGTTTAAAATCCACCAGGACTCCCAGGTGCTTCTTTGCAGGGCTGCTCCCAAGTCATCTGGTCCCCATCCGTATACGTTGCTGCTCTTACTCTGTCTTGGGTGCAGGACTTTGCATTTATCACTGTTGAATCTCACGAGGTTTCTGGCAGACCATCTCTCCAGTCATGCAGGGTCCCACTGAATGGCAGCAATGTCCGGTAGTGTATTAGCTACCAGCCAATTTGATGTCTTTTCATACAGAACAAGAAGGCATTCAGTCCTGTGGTATAGGCCACTGGTAAAGATGTTAAGTAGTTCTGGTGCTTTTATCAACCCTGAGGAAAGCCCTTCATAACTGGCTGCTAGGTGGACCAGTCTTCAAAATGATAATGCAGAGAGTTTTTAATCCATCTTGTATTCCACTCATCTAGTCCATATGTCCCTAGGTGAGCTACAAGGTTGTGATGGAGAACCACACTGAAATCCTGGCTAAAGGCTTTCAGCGTGTATGACATCTGCTGCTTTCTCCTCATCCTCAGAGGCAGTCATTTAATTCCAGAAGACACTCAGGCTGGTCAGCCATGATTTGCCAATGGCAAATTGATGCTGCCTGTTCTCAGTCACTGTCTTGTCAGTCATGTTTCTGGAAATGACTTCCAGCAGTTCTATCATCTTTGCAGGGCCTGGAGTGAGGATGGCTGACCTGTAATTCCCTGGATCTTCTTGCGTATTTTTACGATGGATGTATTTTTTTGGTCTTTCTGGTCATTGGGGACCTCATCACTATCAAAATAGACAACAGTCATTAATTAGTCAGCTCTCTCAGCATTCTCAGATATATCTTGTTCTGGTCTATAAACTTGTGTATATCCAACTCAAGTCAGTCAGTCAGTCCTAATGTCCCCTGTAGCATCTCCTCTAAACTCCAGTAGAACCTGGGGCAGGGCTGGAAAGCAGCCCTTGCTAGCAATGAGTGAAACAAAGGCAGCATTGTGTACGTCAGTGTTTTCCGTGTCATTTGTCACTAGGTCATTCATCCCCATTCAGCCTCGGGCCAGCATTTTTATTGCTCTTCCTTTATTGCATGTATTTCTGTTGGCCCTTCACATCTTTTGCCAATTTCAACTTCTGGTTAATTTGCTCATGGAGAATTTACACATTAATTTTCAGAAAAATGCCTGTAATTAAATCATTGTACTAATCTGCTATTATGTCATGAAAACCCCAAATGACTGTTTCTGTGTGGAGTGAATTGGGCTAGTTACACATATGTTATTTTTCCTCACATAATAGGCTTGCTTAGAGATCACGACTGGCGCATCAGCAGTATCTCTCCAAGTCTGAGCAGGGAACCCGAGTTCTGTTTTTTTTGTTTCCTTCCACATATATATAATTTACCCTTTAGTGCAATTTGATTTTTAAAAAGAACAATAAGCATTGTGATGAATTTATAAACCTGTTTAACTCTTAGTTTACAATTTAAGTTATGAACCATTCATCCTTTTCCATTGGCAGTCTTTCCAAATCGTATTTGCTTTCCCCTTAGTCTATACTACTGTCTGTCAGAACTCTGTCGTTGGTCTTCTATTTTCCTGTTACACAGTCTGAAATACCATTTACACCATAGCGATTCTTCATTCTTAATCCTTCACATACTAACCTTCACACTTTTATGATATCTAGCACTGCACTGTGTTTTTGCTCTGACTCTGGTAACAGACTTCACCCTCAGGAAGACTTTTTAGCATTCTTTGCCACAAAGTGGTATAGGTGATTTTGCTTATACTTAAGCCTGTGGGCTATGTCATTTTACATGAAACTGCTAATCTCCCTTGGGATGGATATATTCTGGTTAGCTGAGAGTCCTGCATTGTAACTGATATATTTTGATGCCCAGCCTGTGATGCATGACAGGCACGGTATAAGGTATATTGTCCTGTATTCAAGTACTGAGCTAAATCCGATCAGACAGAAGACAACCTCCTGATTTTCAGTTAACAAAAATTGCCCATTTCACTACTGTGGTTTCTGTTTACTCAAACTGGAGTTTTAACAGTGTAGAATAGGAAACCATGGAGACCTCAGATTGATTCCACTTGGCGGTTTAAATCTCTTTGGGCAGATTGCTTCAGTAGTATCCTAAGTTCAACCTTGGTTAGCTAGCAAAAAAGCCATGGTGGCAGGGGTTCTTGGCTCTGCAGCAACTTCAAGTGTACTAGAATCAGCAGCAGGCGGGCAAAAAACATTTCAGTGGGAGAAGAAAACTTGTGTTGTCCTGATATAGCTTCCTATAGGGATGAGAGGTTTTAGAAAAAATATTTTAAAAGGAGCGGTAATGAGAGGCTTCAGCCATCAAAATTTTGGATAAATATACTTTGGCTCCACGTGACTTTTGGTCACATTCTTTTATTTTATTTTTTTTTACTCAGAGAAAATAAAGTATGAACACACAAAAAGCTATTTAAAGTTCCTAGTTCATGAAATGTTTGCTATGTAAAAGAATTTGATCACTTGGCCTCCTTTTAGAATGGGTGAAATCCTCTCTAAGTGGTAAAATTATCTGGGTTTGGTGTGATGATTCAGTCTTCTAGGATCTGTCATAGTGAATATGTAACAGTGGGAACTTAGAATTCATAAACCTTGCTTGATACACTATTTCATACTTTTTTGGTGTGGTTGTAGGAAAGAAAAGAATCCTTTCAGTGGAAATGTAGAATTGTGAATCAACTTTTAGGAAAGACCTACAAAATACTGCTTTTTGCAAGACTTCAAAATGAATGCAAGTCTTTAAGCATAAAAACTGAAGGAAGAGAGCCTGTCTTTCATTGTGCTATCTGTCATAGTTAGAAAAGTCATATTGTCTTTCAAGCACACCAGCCTTTGACGCACACCCTAAAGAAGTGTTTTGTGCCCAAAAGTCTGTCTAGCTATATACATCAAACATCACGACTACAGTAAAAGCTTACGAAGAGCACTAAATACTTTTCTTTCTGTAGCCATTAAAAAAGCCATTAAAAAAATTTTGGTTTTTGAACAAGCAGTTGTGTTCACACATAGTTCCAGTCCACTTATGTGCAGTTGAAAGAGTGATAAAAAATTAAATACTGCACAAAATGTAATATAAAATCATTGCAACTTTAAAAATTAGGAAGTCATTTTTCTTCACTTAGCATAGTGACTCTTTTGTACTAAGATCTGGAAATTGTACTTTGAAGTTGTTAAACAGCTGATGGGCTGGTAGGGAATGAGTTTTTCAAAATATACTTTAGGTGGAGGAAAAAACTTTAAAATAATTGCTGCTTATGTTCTAGACCTTAAAGTTTTACTGCATAAAACAGCATTTTTGATGGTGTTCTGAACAGGTAAATAGAACAGAAAAGAGAAAGCATTTCAATCTTTATTTCCAAATGCAAACATTGGAATAGACCTGTTCAGTGAAAGTAAACTTAGGAATTTGGATTTACAGGAAAGTTAATGCTTTTCATACACACTGCCACCTAATATATGCAAAGAAGGAATACTCATGTCGGAAGACTGACTATCCTTTCATAGAACTGAAAAAGTGTGTACTATAGTTTTGTAAAACAAAGCAACTGACAAATTAAATACCTGCAACTCAGCCTCTCAACCACAAGCTAAACCCCAGATATTCTAAAACCTATTATTAGTGTATCAAACAGTTCTTCTTTGTAGAAGGAAGGAAGTGGTGCTCTTTGACTATTATTTGTTGATGACATGGGCACTGGTATTGAGTGCACCCTCAGCATGTTTGCTGATGACAGCAAGCTGTGTGGTCCAGCTGACACACTGGAGGGAAGGGATGCCATCCAGAGGGACCTAGACAGNTTTTAAACTGAAAGAGGGTAAATTCAGATTAGATATTAGGAGGAAACTGTTTATTGTGAGAGTGGTGAGACACCGGAACAGGTTGCCCAGAGAAGTTGTGGATGCCCTGTCCCAGGAAGTGTTCAAGGCCAGGTTGGACGGGGCTTTGAGTAACCTGGTCTAGTGGGAAGATTCCAAATACAATTATACAAGGGTATGGAAAGTTAAGGAATTTAGGCTCCGTAACATAATTCTCACAGGAAGAGCTCTGCCTTGCATTGTTCTAATTCCTGAAGATCCTTGAAAATGGTCTAGCTTCCTCTCTTAGCATGAATTAAAATAGAACTTCTATTATAAATCATGCCAATTTTTACTGACTCCAGCCAACCTCTGAACTTGATCACATTGCTTTCTGTCTATCATTCATGTGAAATGCCTCCCGAGTAATAGCGTCATATTAAATCATATAATGTAATTCACATCACAAAACGTGATGTGAAATCCTGCTCACCTCTCTTACTGGACCAGCTATGGAGAAATAACATGGAAAAAATACAAGATTTAAGACAAGGTTGGATAGCTTAATCACTTTTAAAATTTCATTTTAAAGATAACAGTCTGTTTTGTGAATGCAAACTCATCTGATTAGCCAGTATTCTTCCAGATAATCCCATGAAGCAAGGCATTTTAAGTGTCGTTTCTTTTATAACTCTGGGGGAAAAATCCCCAAATCGACAACATAACAGGCCCTTGATTTCATGATCCAAAAAGAGGTTCTTTTCACACAGACATACCATTAAAATAATTAATGTTTACTATGTAAAAATTCTGATCTTTTCTGGTATATGAAGCATTCCTTGTTCAAGGATAAAATTCTATTAAAAAATCCATGACTCACTCTGTCAGAAGAACGCTTTACTATTCTGTTTCTGCTGATGTACTTTCAAAATATATTTGTGGCCACATCTCTTCACTGGATTTCCAAGCTTTGTATTTTGCAGACTTTTTGTCATGTTTGCAGTTCAGTAATGCATTTTATAGCAAAGCTGTCTGTGATATATATTAAAGGTGCTCCAGCTATCCAGGCAACTAATGGGGGTGTTGCTTTTGGCCTGCGCAGGGCAGTTGCATATGCCAAAGGTCAGAACTACAGTTCTTAAATCTATGCTTTTTTTCTGACAATATTAATCTCATAGCTATTCCAGCATACAGTAGCACATGACACTGTAGTATATAGACTTAGCATCCTGAGTATTCATCATCAGATTAAAAACCTCTTCATCATCCAAAAAATGAAAGACAGTGTGCCATTAATAATAGAGCCTAAGCCGCTACGGAATCCCAAACCATTCTTTGGTTCAAAGAATTTGCATTTCCAGTCTTTTTAATGGTACTCTTTTTTTACCAGCACTTGATTTTTTTTTTTTGAACACAGTGATATATATGACAAAATTAATTAAAAGCTTAAATGGTTTCTTGAGGAACAAAGTTGTCCTGCATGCTCCTGCCAAGTATGTAAAATGATGCACTTCAATCAGGCTATTTTTTTCCCAATATTTTTCTTAAAATCATGTACCAGGAATATCAGTGGGCACCTACAGTAACATGTTAATTTGAATAATTTGTCACTTTGAAGTAAATTGCTTGATTGTACCCACCTGCCACATTTTGTTTGGATCATGGTCTGGTCTTTGAGTGCAGAAGCTGGATTCCTTTTGGGTGAAGCTAATTGGAAAGGTTTCCTTTGAGCAATAATGTGTGCTCAATCTGTAAAACCAGATTAGGGCTAGTCTGAAGTAAAAGCCCTAAGATCTGTGTAGTATAGATCTCATGTCCTTAGCATTGATTTTCAGTCTAAAAATATGCTGCTTTTGCACCACACTAATTGTCTAAGCTTCTATCATCTACATAATATGTATAAATCACTTAGGATGTTTAAAAGACTTTTTTGTCTCTGGAAATGGAAACAAAAATCCATTCTCAAAATATTTTATTAAGCAAGTATTTTACCTTAAAATCTATTATAATTGACTCTAATCCAGTAGTTCCCAGTGTTTTCTTTGACAGCTGCCAGCAAGATGGACTGACTATTACTATTTGAGAAACCTGTATCTATATTGTTACTGCCGCAGGCCGTTGCAAGTCAGGAAAGGACTCATCAACTGTCACCATGTAACCCACATGCAGCCTACATGGGACAACTGTATGGCTCATTATCAGTGCCCAAATCTGTTGTTAAACAGTGCTTCCCTTTCACTTAAAAATACTAGTTAAAGAGCCATGCGCATGATTTGTCCTTTGAAGTAGGATCCTGCTTCCTCTCTGCCTTGAACTAAGCAGTTGTGTTAAGACTTGGGCCACCATAACAATGCATATCTTTCCATACAGAAGGATTATTTTACAATCTTTAAGATACACGATTCTCATTTTGGCATATACATATAATTTCTTTGGAAGGTCTGTTATGTAGTACTTGCTTAACTTAAACTTCCTGTCTTGCCTACTTTGAACTTTACTGCATGTTAAAAATGACCAGCAGTTAATTCATGAGGCAGTTCCTGAAGACTGAAAGGTTAGTAGTCAGTTTGACTATAGAGAGGTATAAAAAGAGATTAGTTGCCCTCTTTATCCTTTTTTTCTGTGAGTTTTTGACTCTTCTAAGTGTTTATTGGAGAGAACAATGGATGTCTGAGATCAAATAAAAACAGGTTTCTAGGACTGCTTTGTCAACCAATACTTAAAAACACAGCAGTAATAAGGCGTATTTGTGTAATGCTTAACTGAGTGACACCCAATCAGCTTCAGTTTCTTAGTGCTTTGTCTTCATCTGAATCCATAATATTATTATTTTGTGCACATCTTAACAGTAAATAACCATTTGGACCCTTACTTTCTCCATTTTCTCATGATGACAACTAAATTTATTTCTTTATTATGTTTACTAGAAAATAGCAGTGTGGAAATATCACCAACAGGGACTTTCATACTGAGAAACTTCAAACTGAGTGGAGTTTACACTTGTTCCATTTTTTATAAGCTAACAGCCATGCAACCTGATAGAAACCTCTTAATAAAATACCTTATTTATGGTAAGTTATCAATCCAGGTAAGTGTGTTGTTGCCTTGGAAAAGTTTTATTTTTTAAAATATGTGTTACTATTTTAAAATAAATAAGCTTATTTAGAATTTAATTTGCAGAGATAAAGACATTCTTTTCCTCTGGAAAATTGGTTTTATTATTAGTTACTACCAGGCAGTTCATTTAATGTCATTTACAGAACTTAAAATGAAGCCATGTGGCTGACTGAGAAACTTATGAATACAGTTCTTTTTAAAAAAGAAACATAAAACATAATGAAGTGTAACAAATTGAATAGGCACTAATCCTTAATAACATTCAAATAGTATAATTTTAAACTGAATTATTCTTTATGAGATTAATTTTAGCACAGCCATATGGATTTATTTCACACATTAATGCCTTTATTATTACCTGATTTTTTTTTTTTAAATACGTATCATTTAATGATGTAATATTTGTAGCTTATTCTTTCCTGTTATGATTACATTTCATTCTGTCAGCAGGTAAAAAGTCTTTGATAAAGTGAAATATTGTAAAAGCAACGTCATTTATTCATTACTAGCTCTCCTTTTCTTCTTTAAAGGATATTTTATTCTTATGGATATGTAGGCAAGAGCTTCTATTGCCTTCATCAGGAACTATGTCTGATTGTGAATTTAAAACGCATACCAATGCTCATTTAGAAACATGGTAGAGCATAATAACCTAAATTAACCTCTGATGTAAATTAATCTTACTTTGGCACAGTAGCCTTCATACAGAATAACTGTGACTTTTAGCAACCAGCTTGCTTTACAGAACTGGAAAGGAAGACGTTTCTTTGAAACAGTTTTGATGGAAAAGATTACAGTTTTCAGTAATGCAGACTTATATCCTTCAGTAAGGATCCAATTTGAATGTTAGCATACAAAATGCAAGTTTCCTACATATATTAAAAAAAATCAGGAATATGCAGCAACAGGGGAAAGGAAATGGGGGAGGCAAAAGCTAGGCAGAGGATCTGATGAGCTGTCTTAATAGAGTACCATATTTTGGATGTTCTGCTTCTTCTTTCAGCTGGTTTGGTATCTATTCCTTTGCTCTTTCTTCCCTGCTGCCCTCTTCTCATTTCTGTGATTATACCCATGCCATGATCAGTTCTTCATTCTTTTACTCTTGTTTTCTATATAACATTGTGCTTTGTTGATCTTCAGCTTTGGGTAAGTAGAGTGGTTATCATGAAATAACTAGAAATATGCATTTTATGGTACATTGGCTTATTTGTAAAAGATGCCCAGGTGTGCATTTAGACTCGCAGTAAAGGTGAAATAGCTGATCCATCCATAAAAGTAAATTATGGAAGGTTTTCAACTATTGCTTCTCACAGAGAAGGAATTCCTGTTCGTCTTGTTAGATGCATCTTCTATTGATCTCTGGGGAAGAGGACTCAGTTTTTAAGCCATTTAAAATACTGTTGTGATAGTTGACTAAAAAAATATGTAACATATTACTATAACTGGCTATAATATGTGAGATAAAATATTTTGCCACATAATAAAGGGTATTTTGCATGCTTCTTAACCTTAGCGTTCATATTCCTGATCTGTTTACTGTAATATCCTATTGGTTTAAAAATTAAAAAATTACTATAAGAAAGAGTAAGACTTACCTATGGATGTAAGTAAGAATTTCAACTTGTCAGAATCTCTTAATTGTTTCCAATTGGCCCAGCACACACTATTTCATCATTAAAAAGTCTCTGGGGGTGCAAAACAGATTTGGTTTATAAATTGAGGATGTAATTTGGTAATTTTATTTTCAAATGTGCCAATTACTTCTCTTCTTTTTACTTCGTATATGTTCCTCATCATCTTCCACGTTTTCCCCTGCAGCTTATTCCGATCCTAAAGTTTACTACGAGTTCACAGCCCGGTATCACGCAGCCCCCTGCAATGGTTATTATAATACTTATTTTGAGAGAACGTTGCTTCAGATACTAAACAAACTTGATGAACTTTCTTGTGAGGTTACATTAATTAAGGCTGAGTGCCATCATGTAAAAATGCAGAGAGGAGGTCTACAGAATGAAATCTTCTTTACATTTTCAGGTAAAACGCAGTCTTGCTTTTAAAGAATGGTTAGAATTTTTATAGTTAATGAAATGTATTTACTGCTTATACGCAGAACGTATTGTAAGCATTTAATAATGAAGTTTCTTGATTGTAAAAATGCTTTAAAGTATTGCATGTGAAATACCTGTCAATAACAAAAAGAGAGTGGATCTACTCAAAAGTGCGTATTTTACATTATTTCAAAAGAGCTTTAGAACATTTTATAGCTGTGGATAGCTCAGTCTCTTTTAGATTTTGTATCATAAAACGTTGCCGTGTCCCTTGTTGCACACTAACATAGGAAGGAAAGTGATACAGTGTATTCTGTAACTCCCCACATTACCTTCATCTAGCCACCTACAGCAGGTGTATAATCACTCCTTGGATGCACCTTGGTTCTTATAAACAGCTTCCAAATGACAGACTAAGGCTGGATGTCTGATTTTCAAGAACTAAAGTTAAATAAGATAAACATCAGTACTTTTCATTCTTTAAGTGTCATCAATAAAAGAGGGAGATTTTGTAATTTTCATTAAAACAAAAGGAGCCTAAAGGAGACCTGGTGTCATGGTTTAACTTCAGCTGGCAGCTGGAACCACGCAGCCACTTGCTCATTTCCCCCCCAGTTTGGCTGGAGAAAAGAATCAGAAAAGTAAAAACAAGAAAAAAACCCTCATGGCTTGAGATGAAGACAGTTTAAAAATGAAAGCAAAAGCCTCGCACACAAGCAAAGCAAAATAGGAAATTCATTCACTGCTTCCCATTGTCAGGCAGGTATTCAGACATCTCTAGGAAAGCAGGGCTCCGTCATGTGTAGTGGTTACTTGGGAAGACAATTGCCATAAATCTGAATGTTCCCCCCACTCCTTCCTTCTTATTCCCCCAGCTTTACATGCTGAGCTTGATGCCATATGTTATGGAATATTCCTTTGGGCAGTTGCGGTCAGCTGTCCCGTCTGTGTCCTCTCCCAGCTTCTTGTGCCCCTCCAGCCTACTTGCCGACGGGGTGATATGAGCAGCAAAAAAAGGCCTTGAGAGCTTAGCAACAACTATGACCACCAGTGCGCTATCAAAAATATTTCTCATCCCAAATCCAAAACATAGCACTATACCAGCTGCTAATAAAAAAGCTAGCTCTATACCAACTGAAGCCACGACACCTGGGTAAAACTGAGTTGCCAAAAAATATTACATTGGCTCAATTTAAAGCAAATCATGAGGTGGCTTGGGAAGATGTCACCAAATTATGGGATGTTTAAGGATATTTCTGAATGTGATTATTATTGTAATAATTACAAAACTGATACTTGTGTGTGTTTATACATAAATGAGTTTATGTTTATACATAAATGAAGGCCTCACAGTGTCTTAGTTACTTATCCTCCTTTGCTAAAGTCTAGTTATTAAAAAAAAAATGTCACTTTAACAGGAATTTGTGTTCATAAAATGTTTCCATTACCAGCTTTTCACTAAAGGCACTAACCGTGGAAGTCAGAAATCTCATTGTCATGTCTCTTGTTGAGATGAATGTACAGAACTGCAATATTTTCTTGAACTTCCTGTTTCTCATTATTTCAGCTCTAAAAAGGCCATTGTTTTAGTATATTGAATTAGTCACTATGTATCAAGACATACAATTTGAAAAGATTCCTTTCTCAACGTAGTATACCAATTATGTTTCACTTTCCACCTTTAATTTTCTTGAAAATTAACTGTTATTGCTTATAGAAACAAGCGAACCATTAGTCAGTTGTGTTTCTCTAAAAACTGTGTTCATAGTGGATAGCACTGACATATATGAAGAGTCTGATTACTGATAGTGTAGTTAGTTAAGGTTAATTCTAACATTATTGAAACTACATAAATGAGATTTAGCCAATGTGCAGGCTTTATAGAATATTTGAGCATTAGGAGGAGAAATTTTCCAGTTAGCGATTTGGGTGGATGTAAACTTTGATACAACTTGGTGGTAAACTGCACGTTTCGAAGTACCTTGAAGTCTTATAAAGTACTTGTGATTTCTAAGTAGCATTTGGTGTTTCAGAATTACTTCCATGACAGAGGCAGGTAAAGCTTGTAATATAAGGAGTTAAATTCATGTTAACAGAAAATTTTATTCTTAATATGGCAGCTTACTCCAATGTCAGTTTGGAGAGCAGTCCAGCAGCTTAGTTAACTATTTCCCAGGCTTTCACCATAACATGTCAATACTAGTCTGTTGATAAGGAACGTGGACCCATGCACATTACTAAAATGTAACTACACTGTTTCTTCAGTTTGAACTCAAAGTCTTCATTCAGTTCCACGTCTTGGGCATTCCTACAAGAATGTGAAGGGTTGAGTCGGTGAGGCTCAGGAACTGCTGTGTTTCTGCAGGGCTGGGAGCAGGGAAGATCTCTAAAAGTACTAGATATTGTTTTGATTGTTCTTGAGAGAAAACTTGAGTTCATTGCAGAAACAGTCAGAAGCTTGAAATGGTAGGATTCCTGGATGGCTGTTTTAAAACCAGAGTCTTGATAAATCCACAACAGCAGGCAGGTAATTATAGAGGGAGTAGCAGCTTATTTCTTCTGAAAGGATTCAGATATTTATAAATCTGGTAAAAGTCCAGAATTATACATTTCCTTGCCATTAGAATTCACAAATAAATGACTGTTCCCATAAAATATTTAAGTATGCTGAAAATTAGGCATGTAATGTCTTGTAAGAGGACAAACTGTGATTTCTTTAAAACTTTGCAAGTTAGACATCTGAAATATGGTAAAAAATCCTAAATACTTGCATCAGAACTGACTAGAATCTTAAAAGAGTAAATAAAAAAAAAAAAGTTGATTTCATTGACTTCGTTCTTCTATAAATAGTTTGTGTTTTGTTACAGTTGCTTCCTCAGACAGAGAAAAGCACAACAGCCTATGTTAGGGAAGTGCTTGTGAAGCATTTCATAAACTAAACAAGGTACAGTAGATGGAGGACTAAAAAGGCAACTAACATCATATGCTTCTCTCACAATAAAGTATAATAACATAGAATATGAAACATACTTTGTTTAGTAAATTAATAAATCAATATAAAAGTTTTAGTGGATTTAAACTGGTATCAGTTAAAATTGCTAATACTCCATTGCCATTATGGATAAGGCAGATCACACTATTAGTCTATATTAAAGACAGTATACTAAGAGTATGAATAGTGGGAAGACAATCAGAAAACTGTGAACATGTGCTATCTTATAAATATCAAACATGCTGTTTTGCAATGGGAGTGATGGAAACCATCACTTCAAAAGTGATTTTGTTATTGATGTGGCAGAATTTTATCTGCTTGGAGGCGTTTGGTTTTACAATAGAAAACCAGAAGCAAGAGTCTTGCTTACCAGGTTAACTGTTAATTCAGAGGTTCTTAAAGGGTAAAGGATAAAGGGGAAGAGAAGTACAGGAGGTATACTAAGAAATAGCAGGTATGCAGATCATGCTTTGGGATTCCGGCGGAGGGGTGAGGCAGTCTGAAATAATGTACTCATTAAGCAGCTTCCATCCTGGCCACTGAAAAGACCCCCTAAATTTGTGGGGAAAGCTCATGATCAAAGTTCATCTTTTTCATGCAGACAAGAGCATCAAATTAAGAGAGCATGAATAAATTTGTTTTTGCCAATTTGGGTGCGTACTGAACCTTGCAAGCCTCTTAGAGGTGTTTTTCTTGCTTTTTCTTTTTAGCTTTATATATAATTAATCCCTGTATACAAATGAAGCACTGTCTGGATATGAAGCATTGATACTTGTTACTGTTAGACTTTGTCAGATTGCTAATGAATCTGGTTTTAGTTACGTATTTTATGTATTTTAGCCAGTTAAAAGCCACATTTTTACTTTTAACTACAATGACTTAAAATCTTTACAATTCCAGTGGAAGACACTTCATAAGAAATGGTCCCAAAAGTCAAGAGAAATAAAAAATAAAGGATTTTTAAAAATGAACGCTGCCTTTAGCTAGGGAGATGGAGCAGATGAGATGGAATAGAGATCCCTTGTATCCTAATATTTCTGTGATTGTGCTGCTGGTTCTGCACTGATTGAAAGGAAAATTTTTCCTATCTAGGATTGTATTTGTGCAAATCTTTTGAGTAAGGGAATTAGTCTTCTGTGATTATATTTGACAGATATAATAATAATTATTACTATTAATGATTATTATTATTCTAATAATATAATAAATTTTAATAAGAATGATGATTATTATTAATAATAATCCCCTTATTTAACTAGGCTTCAGGGCACCTTTGGCACTTTGGCATTTTCTTTTTATTGAATAGAAATAGCTAAAAAAGATGGAAAATATCTGAAATACAAGTGTACCTAAATGATTGTACCTATATAGATGGGAAAGCTGCAAGTCTATTGATGTTGGGCTACAGATGTCTAACGTAGGCCAAATTGCCAAGGATTAGCTTTTAAAGTTGTATTTGTATAATCCTGAACACTTTCAAAGATAGTAATTGATTAAGGTTTATCTAAAGTAAAACCACCATATCCAAGAATGTGAGATTGTGCTCCTGTTTCCATTCAGGTACAATCAAAAGATTTAGTGGTACATCTTTTAAATCTTAATCCTCACTCATACCCACATTCTTTTGTCTTTTCCTGTATTCTGACCTCTTTCCATCAAAGTCTGAAAAAAAAATTTGTTTGAATTTAGGCAAAACACCTTATAGAGAGATTTTTTAAGCAACAAATGGAATTTAGCAGGAAAAGTTCTGAACCGTTGCCTGAAATATATTACATTGAAGGCACTCTGCAAATGGTACGGATTGATTGCTGCGATCCGGGGTATGGAATCAATGCTTTCATACATCCAGACTGTCCAGAGTGTTGTGGTAAGTGAAAAATTCATTTATTGTACAAAGTATTAAGTACTGTTACACTGGTTTTTGCTGTGATTGAACTCAGTAGTTTATAAAATTGTTATGCCATACTGTTTTGGGCTGTGATCCTGCCAAGTCTGTCAAGGTGTCCAGTACTGGATCAGGTTAGTACTTGGGTAGAACTTTAGACTTTGTTGATTTAGATTTTTAACCCACGAGTTCTGGGGACTGATTTAAATTAAAATCAATCAGACCTCTACATAGCAGTCAGGTTTTTTGGACTTAGCATAGAAAATCTGTAATCTGACAAGACATGTTTCAAGTGCTCTTTTAAGATGAGACAAACATGAGAATTAATTTTGTTCTTAAATTTATAAAAGCAGGCATAATAATGCAATGCTTTCATCTAATTACAAACTTAAATGATACATTGCAGATCTGAGCAAAGTAAGAATAGCAGATAAAATAACCACTATATATAGTTTGCAAAATAAAGTTAAATTTGTAAATATTTGTGATCCATTTGGAAAAACAAGGGCGGGGGGGACTGAATTCTGGTAATTTTATTTTTGTCAATTGTCATATTAAAGAAAGGGATATTACCCTCCTTACATGCTAAGGAGCAGAATGGTATTTTAAAGAGTGGCTTTACCAGACTGCATTTCGCCCAAGAAAAGGTTATTTGTACGATTCCCAAAGATTGAGCCTGAAGTCTCAGAGGAACTTTGGAGGACAGACACAGAGAGAATCAATCTTTAGTCAAGCTTTTGATAGAGATAATTCTCGACAGACCTAGAAATGGTGAAAGAAAACACTGGATTACATATTGAATGACAGTTTACAGAATGGAATACACTTTGAAAAGAAATAATAAGAATATGGAAGAAAATAGAGACAAGTCTAAAATTGCAGGACATGTGAAATGTTTCCATATGTGATCTTTTTTCCAATTTGCTGTCCTTACCAGAAAAAACCTGTATTTTTTGGTGCATGTCTTCCAGCTAAAGTGACAAATATCTGGAAATGGTATTTATAAATATCAAATTTATTAAATTTATTGTAATACAGAATATTGTTGCACATGATTTCAAGGAAAGGTACATGAAAATCAAGTTTCAAAAAGCATGACTTCTTTAGGATTTGTTTTGTACAGACTGTAGTTTTGTTTTTTGTTTTTCCTCTAGAATATCTTACTGTATTCTAAACTAATTTGTATTCCTTTTTTCTTCAAAATAATGGAATCATGGAATTTCAGAGTTGGAATGGATCTCTAGAGATCATCTAGTCCAACCAACTTCCCTGCCAAAGCAGGATTGCCTGGAGCACATTACTCAGGACTGCATCCAGATGGGTCTTGAAAGTCTCCAGAGAAGGGGACTCCACAACCTCCCTGGGCAGCCTGTTGCAGTGCTCCATCACCCTCACCGTAAAGAAGTTTTTCCTCATATTCGACCGGAACTTCCTATGTTCCAGCTTGTGCCTGTTACCCCTCGTTCTGTTACTGGGAACTACTGAAAAGAGCCATTCTCCATCCTCCTTAAACCCACCTTTTAGATACTTGTATGCCATAATAAAGCCTCCTCTCAGCCTTCTCTTCTCCAGGCGAAAGAGTCACAGGTCTCTCAGCCTTTCCTCATAAGGGAGATGCTCCAATCCCTTAATCATCTTTGTTGCCCTATGCTGGACTCTCTCCAGTAGTTCCCTGTCCCTCTTGAACTGGGGAGCCCAGAACTGAACACAGTATTCCAGTTGTGGTCTCACCAGTGCAGAGTAGAGGGGGAGAATGACCTCCCTTGACCACACTCCGTTGGCCTTCTTGGCGACAAGAGCACATTGCTTCCTCATGGATAATTTACTGTCTACCAAGACCCTCAGATCCTTTTCTTCAGAACTGCTTTCCAGCAGGTCCATCCCTAACCTATATTGGTGCCTGACATTCTTCCTCCCCAGGTGCAGGACCCTACACTTGTCCTTGTTGAAACTCATTTGGTTCTTCTCTGCCCAGCTCTCCAGCCTGTCCAGGTCATGTTGGCCCTCTGGGGTGTCAGCCAGATAACAGCTTTCATCTTAGCTCTGATAGCTGTTTAACATACTTGTTAAAAAATAATACTGTTTTCTTAGCTGCCATACTCCCTTACCTCCTGCACTAGACAGAAACACTACATAGCACTACTTCAGTGTCAACCCAAGAAGCTGATCCCTGGTTAGCTGGGCTAATAACAGATACCTCTTTGGGAGATACAGGGGCAAGCTTTCACATCTGAGGTACCAAAGAATCTGAAACAGTCAGCCCTGAAACTTGACTGCTGACTACCTCCCATAATTGAGCATGTCTTCTGTCAGCATGCTCAAAAGTGCACTCATTTCCTTAGCTGACTTCTTGGTAAAATTAGTAATTTCCTTTTCCAGAATCAAACCCACCATACCATAGACAGTAAAACTGCAAGGGTCCTTTGCTTACCACTCTACCCCAAAGCAAGATACTAGCTTCAGTTATTCCTGACAGATGTATCCTGCATAATCTTTAAAACCTCATAACATAGACTCTTAAGGAAATATATCTCAGTATTCTACATCCTCACCACTGGAAGTTTTTTTCTGAGATATTTATGTTTTTTTCCTTGATGTAGTTTATACCTGTTACTTGTTCAGTAAATCTGGAAACAATAATTTGTCTTTGCAATAGCTTTTGTATACTCTATAAGATTCTGACCATTTTCTTTTTCTGATGCTGTCTTCATTGAACTAAACCACCTCAAGTTCAGTCTTTTTGGTCAAGTTTGATAGATCTCTCTATTCAGCCTGATTACTGTCCACTATAGGTTCTCTATATTGGCTTTCGATGCCTCAAACTTCTTCTCAGGAGACCATGCTAACATGGGAGAATTAGTTGTGCTTTGCTATAATTCCTAGATCTGTTACTTAAATAAAAACCAAAATATTTTCCCTGTATGTTTGTTAGTGGGAGAGCTTTTTCCAAAACATGCACTTACTCACAGAAATATTTTGATAAACACATTTTCATGGAAGTACAGCAGAGTTCAGCATCTTGGGTTATCCAGTAGTTTCCCTTCTAGTTGCAGGAACCAGGTCCTGTAATCCAGTTGAAACAGCGTTAAGGTCCATTTCAGAACTATTTGGGAGTTTTGGTCTCTTTGACTACTCTTGTGTTGTAGTTAGAAGATCAAGATTTCAATCTAAACTAATTCATGGAAGGTTCATAGTTACTTGCCCTGATAGAGAGAATGCCCTTTAGCTTGAGTGGATTTTTTTTTGTCTCCTATTTTAAAAACAGAACAATTAATTTCTATCTGCTTTTGTAAGAGTTTGCATTCAGCAAACCAGTATCTAACATGCCCAATTTTGAGTTTAATTTTCTTGCTCAGGGCTGACTAGAATGTAACATGGTATTTCCGATGAGCTCTTACCAGTGCCTTTTATGTTATTAATGCTTTTCTTTTGATCCGAAGAAGCTCTCTCTCATATGATGTAACAGTACCACACTTCCCCTTTTCGTTGGGAATGACTGTGCTCACAGTCCTCTTCAATCGAACAAATACACAGGCCTTTCTCATTCCTTTATTTCCTCCTGCCTATTTAAATATTGTCTTTATTGACAGCATCTCCCCATTTTCTTGTTGTCAACAGAGTTCATTGGGACTTTTTCTGATTATCTTGTTACTGTAAATATTTACTAAAGTCTAAGAGCAAGCTCATGAGCTTTAGCAATTTCTCTCCAACTCTTATTTCCCTTTTAAGCAGCATTCAGTACTCTTTGTTAAATTTCATTCTAATTGTAGCCTTCTGTAGTTTATTAAATTTGTATGTGCTGCTATATCAGGTGCTTTCAAATTAATTGAGATTGTCTTCTTTGTAAAACGACATCAAATTGTTTTATTTTCTGCTTACCTGCATGTGTTTCGGTGTTCACAGAGTATCACTGCAGATACATTGCAACCTTCAGATTATCATCTGTGTTAGTTAACCTTTCATGGGGCAGTTCTATTTTGGAACTTGGAAACCAATGTTACTCAGACTTTCTAATTTAAGTACATTGGACTTTGAATAGTGCGACTGTTTCTAGTCTCTGGGTCTTCATATGGATATGACAGAACTGGAAAGGTTCTGCAGTAGACCCAAGAATATGGAGAAATAAAAAAACTTACGCATATCCTCTGCAGGATTCATAGACAAACCTACTCTATTTTTACTTCTCATACAGCAAAATAGCTGGATGTTCATTTACACCTGTTCTTTTTCCTCTATTATTTTTAGAATATCTAGTTTCATGTCATATTCTAGTAGTTGTGGTTCCTCCATGCTGTTGTGCAGTGCTCTGTAAACCATGCATCATTTCACACTGCCATCACAAAATTTGTGCATTCAGCATAACCCTTTCACTTACTGCATCATCTATCAATCTAGATCTCCTGTAGTAGAACTTGCTTTCATTTTCTTCCCCGTGTTTTGTCTCATGTTCTTTTACATCATGCTATATCCTTATTTGTTTCCCCCCTTCTGATTTTATAAAGAAAATTAAATATTGAGCTATTGTCTCACATTCTAGTCCTATTTTCTAGGCTAAATCTCTTTCTGAGTTAGTTAAAAATGTTAACCTGATTAGTCACTGTGTGATGTATCTATCTTCAGAGAAATCTTTTTGGCAGAAAACATTAGTGGTAAAACATATCAAAATTTTGTTCATCAGGTATCAGTTAAGCCTCAGGCAGAACCATTTACTGAGTGATTTTGTAGAGACAATGACTTAAAGACACGGAGTTACTGACGAGTAATACTCAAGCAGTCTTGAATAAAGAGAACTGATGAGTACAAACATCCTAAAAATGATTTCATAAGATTTTATCTTAATTTCAATGTTTTTCTGCTTTTAAAGCCCTGTTTTATGTTAAATAAAGCACATTATTCCAGGATAAGTTAATTAAATATTTTGGTAACAGCTACATTTTACTTAAAATAGGCAGCTGAGTCACTTTAATATCGTAAAAATGTCTAAATATAATTCTTCTGCTTTTATAATTTTTTTTGTCTAGTTTTTTTTTTATTTTTTTTTAATCAGATGCAGCTGTGAGTTTAATACAGTCCAAAACGTCATATGCTTCTTAGGGCCTCTCTGCAGACCCTGTACTAGCTTTATGAAATATTTTTTATCCTGTATTATTACTCTACTGAGCTTGATTTCTGTGGTATTTTTAGTACACTAAATACCGAATAGTCAGTTCTTATTTGGTTTTCTTCAAATCTTTCTCACAGTATGTTGATTATTTATATTACTGAAACACAATAACTTGAAAGTTCAAAAGTAAATACGTTATTCAAAAGAATACTGAAATAGTCCTAAAAATCAGAGGAGTGCAAAATGCTAGTTATCTTATAGGATAAAAGAACAAATTAAGATGTATACATTTCAGTTTCTGAGGTGTAAAATGTCAAGTACATAAAATACCCTCTTAGGATAGAATATTTTGCTGTTTATACTTTCAAACTGAAGGTATAACAATAGGAGTTTTCCGTTAGTGAAAATATTGAAGGAAGGGAAGTTTATCAGTTAAAGAAACTTTCCAGCATCTGGCTAAATAAGCTGCAGGTCCCTACTTCAGATTCCTTTCTCCTTTTCATGCTTTCTGCTAGATAGTGAACAGATGGCACTTCTGAGAAATAAACTTTTTATCCCATTGTAAGAGAAGTCTACCTTGCTCCAATTAAACGAAAATTCTGGGTTTACTAGAATTGTGCCCATAATCTTTAACAAAAAGAGTAGAACGATTCCTCTGGTACACAAGAGGATTTATTTTCCAGACAGAAAGGTTGGAAAATGCCTTTAGTTAGGTGTATTTGTCAAAAACGCTAGGCAAGCTCATACAGCCACTGGGGATCAAGTGAATCCTGCCAGCCTCAACAAACGAAGGTAAACCAAACCAAACAGTGACAATCCTGCTGCAGGTTTGTGCAGTGGTGACTGAAGAGTCATTATTAAGCCAAACAAAACCCAATAACCAGGTAAGCACCGACTTCGCAACAGGAAGCAAGGTCTTAATTACCTCTGCATACTAATTCTGTTAATTAAAGTTCTAACCTAAAGAAAGGCTACCATTGCCAAACTGAAGTATGATTCAGGATTGTCATAACCAAATAGCTCATATTCTGCTTTTTTTCTGCCAAGAGCAAAATTCTGAGTTCGTCTTTTTTGATGAAGTCATTCTGCAGGTGACTGTGCAGCCTTCATCAAATGGCATAACATGATCCAGCAGGACAAAAATCTTTCATTCAGAACGCTTGTTCTGCATCATACATTGATTTCTGCTTTTGTGTATTATTTTTACACTACTTTTTAATAATGGCCAGAGCTGAGATTTCAGCTTTATTTGTCTTGTTGCTTCTTATACAAGCAGCTATAGCAGTTTATTTAAAACATTACTGGATATAGGCCATATTGAAATGTAATCGATGGACATATCCCCTGCAAGTAGATGGAGTGGAAAGTGATGAAGAGAAAAATATGGTGTAATAAATAATGACATATATACAATTCTTTCATCATCAACTATTAGAATGCTGGAAAAAATCATATCTTTTTTCACATAGATAAAGATGCATTTTAAACACCTAAAATGTATATTTTTTTTTATTAATATAACTTAAATTCCACATTTTTTCCTTGTGTTTTTTTTTGTTTTTGGTCTGTAGTTGTATGCAGCCCAGGATCATATAATCCTAGTAATGGAACTCACTGTCTTCAGTGCGACAGCAGCTGGATATATGGAGCAACAAAGTGCTAACGGCTGAGGGATATGCACTCTTGCAATAGCTCTAATGTATTTTAACATAGCAATATTAATAAATATTTTTAAAATGTTTACAGCTTGTTTTGGTTACATCAATAGAATACACTTGTTTTTTTAGAAATAATGATTCATCAGCATATTGGTAAAATGTTTTAGGTCATACCACTTAGGACTACTTCATTTTTAAGGTCTTTATAATATATGCTAGGTTAATAGCAGTAGAGACAACTAACCATTTAAATCACAAGAAGAAAATAAAAAAAAGTAGAAGTATTTTGCATGCTTGGTGCTTTGCTGATAGACCTCAGCTGCTCTCGACAGGGACTGGTGTGAGGTGTCTGTCTATATTGTAATCTTGATCATCTACCCATCCATTCAGTCGATGGTTAAGATGATTATAGTGAACAACTCACTGTGTACACCCAGCACTGAGAGGTCATGAATGTTGCAATGTAGCCTCAAATGCAAAAAAAAATCCTAAAAAGTTTCTTTGAAGGGGAATTATGATATCGCTACTGACTGGATGGTAACTTCTTCCCAAAGAATGTAAAATTCCACTTGGGTCAGTTCTCTGTTCCACCCTGAAAGACACCACGTTGAACTTACCTGAAGAAAACAAACATCAACATAAAATACCACAGTATTTTATGACACTCATCTTTATTTTTGTAAGACTATCAAGAATTACTAAGTGGTTGGCTGAATGCATTCCTTGTCATTGTCATTCACTAATAGCCTTAGTTAAGTTTGTATTCCGTAACAGAATCCTGTTTAAAATTCTACTTGTTTTGTATCTGCAGAGCATACCCCATGAAAATTGTGATGTTTTAAATAAATATACAGTGTTTATACTCTTTTTCCACTTAGTTCTTTTTCCAGTCTAGCTCACGTAGAATAATGAGCTAGAAGTGAAGGCCATTTTTAGCTTGTTGTATCTGGAAAAGGGGGTTTGCAGGTGTTTGTTTTTTCAAGCATATCGGACTGCAGGTTTAAATATATATGTCTTCAGGAACTATATACTGAAAAAAGGAATAAAAAGAGAGACTGTGCTACGTCTAAGAAGTAATTTTTAAATATGATGCATTACCTAAAGATACTATATTATAAACATCCTACTAATATCCTGTTTACATGACAAAGCCTGAAGCTCCAAATTTATTTGGGAAAAAAAAAGGATAACAAGCATTATTAGGTTTCTGCTGTGACAGTTTATTGCTCAAACATTACTATAAACAGCATAACTAGCAGAATATATGAAATAGCTATTTTTATCAAATGCCCTTTGAAAATAAATAGCTGGGAAAGAGCATGTTAAAAATATTTAGCAGTTAAGAAATTAAACTCTATTTAACTGTAATCCACAGAATGTCTAAAGGCTACCTATTCCTTATTTAGAAATAAATATGATTAGAAATGAACAGACTACAAATGGGAAGGGTCATTACATTAGGCTGAAGCACTACACGTCCATATGTTATCTCTATCCTTTCCTACTCACAACCGCACTAAACTAGTTAGCATTAGTTTGAGTTACTACTGGCTAAAGACAGAGCATAGTATGCAGTACTGTCTGTGAAAATATAGCGTGGTTTTGTTAAAAAAACCACTATACTAGAAAATGGAAGCACGTGGAGCTTCCTACAGTATGGAGAGCAAATTAATTTAAGAATTACCCTCTGAAATGAATGCAGCTTGTTAAGGCAATAGTAATATCGACTAGGCAGCATTTGGACATTTTTATGTATTTACTTTTTTGTTGCACGTCAGAAACAGATCTGGTTGGCAGACCATCAATTAAAGGCATTTATAGAATTGTATCTGTACTTTGAAGGAGAATAATAAAGGTGATGGAGTTTTGACTAGGGTATTATAGACACTAGAATATTGACTTTTTTCTCCATGCAGACCTTTAGGGATTTTAGTGGAGTATAGAAACAACTTTTTTTGGTCCTCCTGACAGGTGAAACTCACATTGATTCACAAAGTTTGCACACCCTGTAAGACTTACTGGAAAGAGTAAAGTAAGTGGTTATAAAGGTTTTCTTTCCACAAGTATGTGTGAATGTTCCCTCTCATTCACTGACTGCAGTCAAGCAGAAATGCTTTACTATGGGTGCATTCTGTAGAAGAAATGCTGATCTCAGTAAACAGCATTAGCCCGCGTTTCTAAATTACTCATGTTTTATGCTAGCATCACCAAGAAAAGAATTCTCATTTGTCAATGCATTCATGCTATATATATAAAAATATACATTTCTCGTTGCTAAAATATTTTTGGTTTCCTCTCTTGTTTGGTTGGACCCAGAAGAAAGGAATTTATTTGTATATAAAACCACGGAAAAAAGTTTTCTTTGTTTATCTAGTCCCAAAAATAATTACAAGTTACACTTGCTTTCATTTCCTCATGTTCCACCTACTATTGTGTTAGCTATTTTTCCACACTGTGTATGAACTGATATTTGCATTCCTATTTTCACCGTTTTTCATAAATTCACCTCTTTGCCACGAGGTAAAATCTCTGCACACAGAAACACGGCACACTCCACTTTTGCAGATGGTCCTGCAGTTTGTTCAAAATTTGCTCTATATCCTGCTGAAACTGGGCTGCTTGGTGTCTATATGTGACATTTTTCCCTTTTTGCTGAAGAAATACGCAGCAGGCTAACTCCCAGAGTTCCACTAAACTGACAAGATTACTGACAAATATAAGTGGCAAACTCAGCTTTTACGATGGATAGATGATACTCGCTATTCCATTACTATAGTCTGCCTGTTCTTTCCAACAACAGCTTTATTTATGCGGTATAGGTCTTAAAAGTAATGATCTTTTCAAAAGCAGAAAACTGTTAAGTGTTACAGAAATTGCATTACTATTAGCCAAAGCCCCAAATAAACCTAACATGAACAATTTAACAAATATTTCTGGTAAGTTGAGAGGTGACTGTTTTAAACATCAGCAGTGCTTTTGTGCTGCTAATTATGTTAGTGTTTTCTGATTACTGATTGATTAATATTCCCTGTCAGTATTTCCACATAGCCTCAAGAGGTAAACAAAAGAAAAACTTTTGACTTCTCTCTAACTGGTAATTGACATACAAATTTGGAGTTTTGCTGTGTTTGTTTTAGAAGTGTATAAAATGAGTGAGGCACATAATATATACCAGCAATTGGAAAGACCTACTAGGTCGTGTTTATTTTTTCTCTGCAATGGGAGTTGTTTAATGCGACATTTCAAAAGACTGAAAATTCACATTTTCAGTGTGGTTGAGCAGAGTTCTTTTTTTAAAAGGAAAGAGGACTCTGGGAATGAGGAGCTGTTTTCTCAAGACTGAACAAGTTATACAATTTCTGAAGCAGCACTTTTATCAAAAATTGATGAAAAATTTGAATTCTTGGATAGCCAGAAAAAACCAGTCTGTGATATTCAGTTCAATGCTGTCTCCCCAGTTTGTGTTTTGTTTTTAATGCAGCAGGGATACAGGGCAGAATACAGGTGTATTTTTGCAGACAGAAAACTCACAGTAACACGAGCTGTAAAGAAAATTCATTGCCTGGTAAGGGGAATAAATGGAGTGTTTAGTTGGATTGCATTAGATTCTTAAATAATATGTGCCTTCAAAAGCCTCCTACATATTATGAAGCAATCATAGTTTAGATATTAAAGTTACCGTCGTAAGTACATCAAATACTTTACAATCACGACAGTATCATTTATATTACACAGTATATAAACAGAAGAGATGATTGTTTTGCAAAGTGAGGGAACCTTTCATTACATCTTTTTCTTTTTTATTTGTATTAAAGACTTTAATTCAATGTCATTTAAACCTGGCTTTCAGTTTTACGGCTCTGGAGATCATCTAGTCCAGCATCTTGCTGAATGGAGGTTCAGCTACAGCAGGCTGCTCAGGGCCGTGTCCACTCAGTTTCTGACCATCCTCAACGATGGAGACTCCATGACATCTCTGGGCAACATCGTCCAGTAGTCAAATTACCTTACCATACAGTTGGGGTTTTTTTGATCTTCAGCTAGAAATTTCCTGCATTTCAATTTGTACCCAAATACATTTCTCATTTACTTTTCTTATGATATTCTTTGAAAATCTCCCTATGATACACACTTATGATAGCGTAGCTACGTTTTTCTATGTTTTCTATTGGAATGCTCAGCTCCTCTGTCTCATATCTCATATCTTTTCTCTTTTTCCCCTTGAAATCTCACATAAGTATTTAAGTGAGTACCAGCACTTCCATTTTTGTATGTTAAATGAGTAGTACAAAGAATCCTATTACACACTAGTGGTGCAATTTCATAATTACCTGAAACCATCTAGAATATCATCCCTTCAGGCACCTACTTAGGTGGGTTTGAAGCCAAACTCATCTATAGTGCACTCCTACAAAAATGGCTGAGGCTAACCCAAGAATTAATTTGTCTTGATTTCAACTGGGAAATAAGCAGAAGCAAGTGAAGTAAAAGCAGAAATCTCATATTCATGCCAATGCAGCTACCTAAGAACATCTGAGAAGAATATTCATTATCCAAGCAACAGACCTTCAAATACAGAATTATTCATGAGTGATGCGCATGTCTGGAAATACAGCTTTTATAGACACAACCCACCTGCAAAGCTGCAGAACTCATACGCAGGATGCTTCATACTGTTTGCGCTGAAGCAAAACCAGCTGAGTACTTAGGCTTCAGTCAGGAAGCCAATATCCTTTGGAGTTTGGGTCACTGGAAATGATGCAGATGGCTTTTTCTCTTATTTTTTAAGGTTAAATATGAACAGTATGTTACATGACCAAATCATAACATTTAGATAAATACAAGTGGCCACCACAGCAGTTCTGGGTTTTTTGCTTGGGGATTAAATTAGTTTAAAGGTGAATGGTCTCCAATTGCATTCCATATTACCTAATTTTTAACCTTAAATGATTTAATTTCCACATGTTTATTTCCCACTGCTATAAAGAGAGAGTAGGGTTTCTGTTTTAAGCCTTTGTCTATGTGAAGTGACATTATGCAGCAGGCTGCAAATCTCGGCTCCCCAGCTCCACTGCCCACACGCTGCTTGGTGCAGTCACGTTTTGGAGTTTGGCTCTCAGGGTCCTGCGGTGTGTTTGCCTCCGTGCTGGGGCTGATGACACGATCACCGTCTGCTGGGTCTGGCTGGGATGGAGTTATTCTAGAAAACCTTCTAGAGAAAATGTGCAAGAGACAATATTTGTAAAAGTTACATTGGAAAAATACACTGAATTTTTCTTTAACCTTCTACTAACTACTACAGTGAAGGCAGAACTTATCAAGAGAACAAAAACTCAAGCCCTGGGAAGCAGGATAAAGCTTAACAAGAGCCTTCAACGAAGGAGACGCGAAGTGGAAGTAGTCCAAAGTGAGATTTCAACAAGCTTAAGCATTATGGCCATACACTGAAAGATACACAATTCTGAGTCTCATGTAGTTTCCCCGAAAACGTGTGTGTCTCCTAAAGAGACACCAACCAGCCTATTTGGAAGGGCAATCCCACGCTGAGGTGTAAGTCCACCTTCTCTGCTTGTACTCACGTCACACAATGGCTCTCTATGTGGGTAGTTCCGCTGTCTCAAGGAGACCCCTGTCACTCGTGGCACTTTCCCAGAGCTGTGCAAATACCCGAAAAACCAGAAACCTACATAGGCCTGTAGCATGGACCGTACTCATGTAGTGAGCTAGCCGCCTGTCGTGTGTCTGCTGAACCTTACAAAATGGATGGGTATACCTAAAAGAATACAATTTTTAGCCGAATCGTACCTCCTTGACTCCCAAATAAGCAGCATCTCACTGTGTTAATGAGGGATACAATGAATTATAAAACGGCAAAAGAAGCATTTATGTTTCTACCTGGAAGTATACTCATGGTCTAGGTACAAAAGAGATACGAAATACTTTCTTCCTTCTTCCAAGAAAGCTGAATATCTGTACTCTGTGTCACCCTCCACTGCCACCAGCACACCGAGTGACAACCCAGGTATAATATTTTCTGTATCCCTGCTAGGAATTCTAGCTACTGGAGAACGATACTTCCAGTACAATGTTTACATATGTGCACATCCACTTCAGGGGAAGTTATTACTTACTTGATTTTTGTGTGATTTAAAACAATTTAAATCTAATAATCTAATCCATCTTCCCCTCTCCTGTTCTTCTTGTGACTAATACCACGCGTGACTTTGCTACAGGGCTGTCTGTGCAAGAGACAGTTTCTCGATTTCTGGTTCTGTCACTCCTCTTCCTCTCCCGTACCATCACTGAGGAAAACAACGCCCACTGATAGACAGACACATGCTCAAAACACAGATGTGAGGTGATAACTGGGATCCACTGAAGTCACTGGCAAAAATCCCATGGTCTTCAGAAGTACCGGAAAATCACATTTTGCGTGGATGCAAACCTGGTAACCAGGTTACACCATGGGATTAAGTAGCAAAGGGTAGGTTGGAATATAATAAATAGTCTTCCGGTTTTAGATATTGGTTCATTAAGTCTTCCCTCTAGCAAAAGCTTAAAGGCAAGTCCATGTTTAAGTGGTTTTTTTTGAGCCGTTGCCTTAACAGGTATTCAAAGCAGATGCAATGTAGGAGTTGGTGATAAACTAAACTTAAACCAACATAAATCTCAGCAAAGGCCGTTGATGGCTGAAGCAGGGAGATGTGATACACCTCACACACAGGATCAGCTTCTGTGCCATAAATCCTTTGATGGATTCAAAGAGTTGGCTCAAAACCTTCCTTCTCGGCACACTGCCTCACAGACCCTCTACAGACTACCAGAAACAACCAGAACGTTGAAGTGGGCCTTCAGGGGATGGCGCAGCTACTACCCAGCTCTCCTGCCCATGGATTCGTAGCACGGAGCCACATCAGTGGAGGCCTGTTTGGCTGCTCCAGCCCTTCCAAGCTGCACTTCGCCACATCCATTATGCATTACATTAACGATGACACATGGTTACTTACCATCACTTCCACCAGCTGGGCGATGCAATGCTGCTTACGTCACAGAGGAATCTGTCCTGCTGTAAAGTGTTATGTCTGAGCTGAATATTAGGAATTGATTTTGAGAGACCAGTTTCCTATTACCACTGCTCCAAGTTATCTTGGCTGTGGACCAGTAGATACGCACCCGTGGAACTAAGAGAAGGAACTGACCCACTTCTACACTACAGCAATATTCAGAAATGAGCCCGTGTTCTCTGAAAGCAATTCTACTCCATTTTTTTCAAAAGCGAGAATGTTAAAGTTTTGTCATATGCTGGCTATTTCCTGGCTGACTAAACTGAAGAAAAATAACAAACCAACCAAAAAATCCCAAGAAAATCCTCACGTGATGAAACTAGAACAGAAATGTCATGTTTTAGCCATGGTGCACGACAGGACAGGCAATGATACAGTACTTTAATCTGTATTGTCTATATAAAACATTTATTTTTAAGCTCTATAATGGTATTATAGAAATACATAGAATATTTTATAGAGTGTATTTTAGTGTACTCACTGTGAAAATAACACATTTATTAAGACAGGTATTCTTATGTCCAAACGTTTGAAATATATGCACTTCTTTGCCTTGCAGTGTTACGTTACTTTGAAAAACAAAATATCAGTATTTTATTCTTTGCTCCTCACCAGAATCTTCTCCTTCAGATGTCCCTGGGTCATCTAGGGTGCTCACTGCTGGGAGATATTTTATAAAAACCATGAAAAGTACTTGGATTTGTAGATTTCCTATATCTGTTTGCATTCATGTCTAGTGCACATAGCTTGCCGTTCAATTCTCCAAGTGCCTTCTTCGTACGTACAGTGACATATAGTGCATTCATCAGTTTTCACCTCCCGGCCTGCTGGAATGACAAGGGTTTCTGCGAAGCAGTTCGGGCCTAAAAAAAGGAAAGAGTTTGTTATGTGATGCCCACAGCAGACTGTGATCCAGCACAGTTCAGTTTCAGTCTCGAGGACGGAAAGCCTATCGCAATGCGAGTGATGCTGGGCACAATGAACAAAGGCGGCAAAGAGAGAAAGGACCCTGCGCTCTGCTGTGGCGGGACATTTTCCACACGGGCTGTTCCGCCCTTCAACCGTGACGCAGACCCGGGCACAAACTGACGACACGGATGAATACAGATTTAAGCCAGAGAAAAAGCCAGCTATTGATAATGCGACAGTGCAACTCTGAGCTACTAGAGAGCTGATTATAAACGTTATTACTTTTTCTCCACTGGAAACATACATTATATGTAGTAATCAAAGTATCAGGTTAGTTTATTTTCCATATCATGTAAAGATAAGTCCTTTCCCAGCAGAATGGAATAGCGCCAGACTGTTCTGAATGAAGACGCTTCTCGTGTATAAAATGAAATATTCCATCTTATGTAAGTCAGCAAGTCTGCGAACACCCCTTTTCATAGTACACTGAAATAATTTAATTTCCAAGGAAGAGGCAGGAGAACGACCCGCCAGCACGATGTTCACAAGATGGATCTGGTTCTTTCAAAAGATTAAATCCTCACATCTCGCAAAAAGCTGTGAGTGCTGTATTACCTACGCTTCTATTAAAAAAGAAGTCCATTTTTGCCTTGAAAATCCACATGTGCTTGTAAAGTGGCACTAAACCCTACCAATCAGAATTATAGAATCAGTGAGGTTGGAAGGGACCTTTAAGATCATCAAGTCCAACCATTAACCTGCCCTGACAAAAACCCCTTCTAAACCATGTCCCTAAGTACCTCATCTACCCTTTTCTTAAACACCTCCAGGGATGGGGAATCCACCACCTCCCTGGGCAGCCTGTTCCAATGTTTAATAACCCTTTCAGTGTAAAAATGTTTCCTGATATCCAATCTAAACCTGCCCTGACATAACTTGAACCCGTTTCCTCTCGTCCTATCACTTGTCACCAGGGAGAAGAAGTCAGCCCCCATTTCCCTAGTCCGGCTCACCACACTATTCCTGATACAGGCAATATCATCTCCTATCCATACACTGTCATGTCCTCAGAGGAACCCGTCCCTCCCATGCAGTAAGCACGCACAAAGAGCTGCTCAGGCAGAGCCTGGCCACTCAACAGCACCTCGGTACCACCATCCACCATGGGGGGATGTGCAGCGGGGACCAGCAAATACTGATTGGATGCAGCCGAAACTCTTGAAAAAATAAGGGTGTGCAAAACTCTTACCAACTGCCAACCTATTTGCCACGCAAATAAAAATCACAGATGAGATTCAGTGTTCCATTGCCAGGGGCCTACTACATGACCCAAGGCAAACAGTCTGGCTTCTTCTTCTAACGTAAAGTATTTATTTTTTTTTAAGTGCTTCCTCTAAAAACTGAAGGTAGGTGCACACTGCACATTTTAAAATATAAACCAAACAGTTCACTAATCAATTTTAATACTTGTCTCTTTGGATCAGCTTATGTGTTTGTGTATTCACACTGCAGCTTGAGAATTAATTGCCAAACTGACAATAAGGAAGGCCTTTCCTCAATGAAGAGGAAAGAAGAGACACGGAAGACTTGATTTAATTTGCTTCACCAAGTCATAACCATTAATCCTCCAAATATTTAAGCCAGTGGTTTTTTTTAGGACTGAGAGTTGACAAAGATCTTTAACATGTGGCTTCTTCCCTAGTTTTGGGTGGCTTCTGGCCCATTCAAGGCTTTGGATGCAGTACAGATACCAAAATACAGTCTATCTCATGTAAAGTTACCTGCTTTACTAACTCAGTGTTACTGTGGTACATCTGTATTCACAGCTCCCTCAGTCTGTCCATGCAAAGTACCACTGGGTTGGACAACCCAGGAAGGAGGACTTCAGGGCAGAAGACATGCTCCTGGGTCCTACCGCACACTGGGAGGTGCCCTGGCTTTCAGCTGAGATAAAGCAGCATTATTAACTATGCTGTCCTTGGTGCAACTTTAAAAGATTTCAACTCTAACCTGTATAATTCTAATTATGGTTCACTTAAATACAGTATTCTTCTTGCACCTAATAAACTTCACTTCCAAGACGGGTTCACCCGCACAGATACTTGTGTGTTTGGCATGCTGGCCTGTAATAGCCCCATGATTTACAAAGCTATACGATATACAGAGTTAAAATATTAAAAGCAGAATCTACTTCCCATGGAGAATTTGTATGCAACCTACAAGACCACTTGAAACTTAAACGCTATGCAAAAGGCAGAAGAGGAACCAAAGTGATGTCAATCCCCGGTGCAGGATTTATTTCATTCTGGGAAAGTAAATGTTACAGGGTATACCTGGTTATAAAAATCAACCAGGGAATGAAATGAAAACAGTGCAACACATGTAATGTAATTCACTAGGATTCAGAATGTAAATGCCTCCATTCACAACTAGCAGCTCCTTAATGCCAAGCGTGACTACTCCTTCTTATATCAGAAAGTTATTACACGTAAAGATACAAGTTATCCCTACATTGTTAAATTGTTTAAAACAGGGGAAAGTCATTGCGGTGGTAAATTTACAGAAGAGCACTAACCATCTACTTGAGAAAGAGACCCTACAAAAACAAATGACAGCAACAAAGTATGTTATTGAGCAAGCTAGATTGTTTTTTTAGTATCATGCAACTTTTCTACAGAAAATTGCTGATTTTCTGGTTCTGCATTTGCACCCATCAGTACTGTAACTGCAAATCCTATGTACTTAGACTGGCATCTTTTCCTTTGCAATATTGCGTGCAACCAATATCGTCGTTAATGTTACAGAAAAGGTCATGGATGAAAAAGCTGAACTGCTTATATTACAGCAACACCAGGCACATAAATGCCAGTACAACATAGTGTCCAAACACGGGAAAATAATTCCACAGCTCTCCTTTTATCATTTCTCCACATCCTCAGACTTCTTCTAGGGAAAAAAAACCCCACAACCCTGAGCTTTACCCCAAACCTCATCCAATTTTCAAGCTGTATGAGCTAGTCCTGGCTCTTGGTGCTCTGTGGCTCCCTCCCTACCAAGCAGGTGACATTCCTCCCTTTCTTTTTCCTTTCAGGAGCAGCCACAGAAACCCGACATACACATCTGGACCAGCCAGAAGAGACCAGCCTGCAGCGATGGCGGACAGATGGGGTGGCAGCGTTGGGACTCTTGGTGTGGGGCTGCCCTTCCCTGGTCCCTGCCAGTTGGACGGAAGGTTCTGATGAAGCAGCTCATGATCCGATTCTCCATCTGCCTAAAAGGATGGTGGGGAAACCGAGGAATTGCAGATTTTAAGCAGACAGTGGGGCAAAGAGGCAGAGTGGGCACAAAAAGGCTGATGTTAGACTCAAGAGTGCCCTTTTCTTGCTCTCCCTTAGCAGAGGGAGGCAGAAGCACGTGTCTCCTCCACCTTCAGAGTGGATAAGCTGCCCTGAGGGCATGGCATTTGCTGAAACTACTGCGTTACTTAAAACTGGGCAGTTTATATTGATTTAGCGAGATTTACAGCTTCCCATCACAGAGGGTGAGACACTTTGTGAGTTTTAAAAAAGCTTGCAAAATTACCCAACTTGGCACATGAAAAGCATTTCCTAGTAAATTGGGGCTGTTCCAGCTCTGAAGTGGTGGTGGGCCTCCTGAACCGATGTTGCTGTTGCAGGAGCAGCAAACAGTGAATTCCTCCTCCTTGGTCTACAAAGGGCTGCCTGCTTTCTCACCTCCTGCATGGTAACACCAGCCCGACTTTAGCACCCAGCACTTGTTCAGGGCAGCGGTGGCTTCTTTGAGCATGTTTGATCCACAGTACAAACCTCCCGGGCCCCATCCCCAACCGTATACACTTATATAGAGCTCTAGAGAAGTTAGCGGTGCTGCACATCTTCACAGTCGATGAAGATCTTGCCATATCACTCTTAAATCTGGCAGAAAACTCAATATGACATATTGTACCAATTCCGAGCGCAGCTTGAAATCTACCGCGACATCATTTGTTTTCCTAAAGTATATACTGGCGCTGTCAGACTCCGCTTGAGCCGTACCATGCCGGTATCAGCAGAGATTTCTTTCCTAGGGCTACGGCACAGTTGCTGCCGTCTCAGTGATGTCTTGAAGCAGCGAGTTCAGTGCAAATCCTCAGTTCTCACACTGAGCACCAGATTGGCAGGCAGCTCTCGGCTGCCCCGCATCTGAAATGGTGAATGCTAGCTTCCAAAAGGAACATTTATACCGGGATGCAAGGAACTAGGAAGGCATGTTTGGTGGTTAATTCACTGAGAGCTTGTAACAGGGTTCTTGCTTCTTAAATCCTTAAAAACTGAAAATCTTATTGGGGTAAATGCTGCCATTGTAATTTTTTTCAAAGTCCTTATGGTGGTCTTGTGAAATGCTCCCCATGACTTATATTTTATGCTTCCGTGTTGACAAATGGCAACCGCCTAACTGAAATGCAAATTTTGTTATCTCAGAAGAAAACAGCCAATCCCAATTATCAGCAGCGAATGCCCAAGCCACTCACCTACGGCAGCAACAGCACCTGTAACCTTGACAACCTCGCAAGAGGATGTCTGAAGCTTCTCCTCCTCCTCTCCTTCCACAAAACCCCAGCTGTGCTCTACAGAGTTGCGCCTGTTTCCTCTGCAGCCGGTCCCTGCTTTTGCTTGGGCACGTGTTCCCATCAGTTCAAAAATATAAGATACAGCAATTTGGTAAATCGCGTTTTAATCTACTGTTTTCATCGTGTGTTAAGCCAAATCACGGACAAAGAAATCTGTTCGACTGCAAGTTAATGTGTTTGCCCGGAGAATAAGTCACGGCAAATTTTCTCCAATTAGAACTACAGTGACAACCTCTGCAACGTAGCACTTTGATGTAAGACTGCTTTGGGCTCTGGTTCATACTAAATTCGCTAATAGCTGCCCTTTTAATAGCTCCTTGCAGCAGTCAAACAGGTCACTTGCAAGGTACCTGACAGCAGACCTGTCTACCCTGACAGTTATATGGCATTCATCACTGTGGGATTACAGCACTTTGTAAATGACATAACCTCAACAATTAGCTTAGTCTTCCCCCCCCCCCCACTTTTTTTTTTCAAGTTTCATGGAGAGATTTCCAATGGTTACACCACAGAAAGACAGATCCTACACTTTGTCCTCAAAGTCTTGAGAAGCATGAAGCCGTGCTGGGTGAGATCAGAGGTTCGCCTGCACCTGCAGCAGCCGAAAAGAGATAAATGGGGAAGTGTGTGGGAGCAGAACAAGTACAGTTCTCAAATCACACACCCAGCTTCCAGCACCTCCTGAGTCAGAGACTTCGTAAATGGCTCCTGTGTGCTGAGCTAATGGAGTTAATGGGTGGAGGTCTGTACGATTAACCTCTCCAAAATCCTGCTGAACCCATGGCACTATGAATGAACATCCCATGGCGGAACATTTTCATGGCACTATGAGTTTTATACCAGACAGAAATCTTACAGAAACAAACATTTCATTACACCCAAGTCACATTCTGATGCAGCCTTTTTGTGTTACAGGAAAGTTTTGCATTCCCACAATGGTACTTGACAGTCTTCCACGTACAGCAAGAGTGTTCCTGTTGTTCAGCAATTTCAGGCACATGCCAGGGAGAGCGAAGCCTTCCCTCCCATCTTTCAGATCTTTCTTCTTTCTGACGTTTCGAGACTTCCTGCAGGATCTATTGCAGATGCCAGAGAGACTAACGAACCCCCGAGCTGAAAGAAGAGATGTAGACAAGCTCCCTGTCTGCATTTCAAGCCGTCTGTCACTGCTGATGGCCCGGGATGCCACAGGACAAAACCAGGGACTCCTCCGCACCCCAGCTGGAAGTTACACCTGAGAGCTAGGACAGCCAAACTATGGGTGGTGGGTGGCTGTGCCTACCTCCCGATGCACTGGAACAAAGTCCCTTACTCACCTGCCGAGAGATTTGAGATGGGTTTTGAGACGTGCCAGCACCACATGGCAACACAAAATAAGGCTGCTCTGCCACGTAGCACCACAGCAGCGAGATTTTGAGATGCAGGCATTACCTCCCTCATCCCTCTCAAATCTAATCACTTCCTCCAGAGATGGCATCTGTACCTGCTTTGTGCCCTTCCGATCTCTAATCTCTTCTAAAGGGTCTGTATCTCCCTGACTTGATTTTGTTTCTCTCTCATGCGGATATATATATAATACCTCTATCTCCTGCGCAACGTCAGCTCGAAAGATAAAGCACAAAAAAGCAGCTGGAAAAGCAGCCTGCGACTGGGAGTACAGCAGACTCTCATTCTCTCACAAAAATAAGTTCATCACCCCTGCTGCTGTCACCGTGCCGACTGCTCCCAATCCACTGCAAACTTTTACTCGCCTCAGTACCTTTGGACGCTACCGAACCGAGTCCAAAAGAGAGTTTTCAATTACAGAATAAGGATTCAGGTAGACCCAATTTTAAGAGCAATTTGGGACCCCAAAGAACCATGTACTATTTCTGTGGTTTATTGATGCCTTAAGATCCTGGCAGCCAGAGAACCATGGCAAATATCCTAACACCCTTCCAGTTAATGTGTGCGTGTGTATATATATATGTATGACAGGGAGAAGACAAATTAAGCTATTCATCCATTTTGCAATTTTACCTAGCTGCTATGGGAAATAAGAGAAAGACAGTGTGTGCAATGTGCTACATTTCACGAAAGCAGCATTTTGTTCCTGTTAGATAGAGCCTTGGCGCTTTTAAAAAAAATAAACCCCCTCCCTCTGTTAGTGTCACGTTTTGTTAGATGCACAGGGAACTGACAGATTGGAAGAAAATCTGCCACGGGCAAAACAATTAAAAATAACATTTTGCCACCTAATTTAGAAGGATGGGCACAGCAGCACCTGCTGTGAGTGGACAGACAGAAGGAAGCTCAGTGAAGTTCTCCTGGAACTAAAGGGGGTGATGATGTCCTCAGTGGCACTGCTGTGACAAAGTGGGTATCAAAGCTCAGGCACTTGCTGTGGTCTAAGTGTGCCTGAGTGTGTGCGCATGTGTGTGTGCAGGCGCTTTTGATCTGGAAGATAAAGCAAGCTGTAATCTTACTTAGGCTTGGGTTTTAATATTTTGCTTGTGAGACCCACAAGCCCTGTTTATGGTTAAGTTCTGTTGTTTTACTTTTTCATTTATTGGATGTGACAGCACTACTGATTAATGCTTTGTTTCGGCTCCAGCCCTAGAGATTGGAGGAGTGTCCAAAAACCCCACAGAACACAAAACAAAGCCACCACAGCCACTGGAATGATCCTTTCCGCCACTGTTTTGTCTCAATTCTGATCCTCCATCGCCTTGCACTTTGTGGTGACGTTAGCATCCCTGGAATGCCAATGCCAATGCTACTGAAATCAGGGCTGCACAGTTACTTTTGCACAGATAAAAACTGCTTGCAGGAAGGGAACAGTCCATAATCCTGCCGCCGCTGCTGCCCCCTTGGATTTTCATGTGCATTCAGAGAGCAGAATTTCAGATATCTGCTTTGTATACCCAATAAAAAGAAGCAAAGGAACATCGAACACTAAACAATCCAATAACTTATGAGACAAACAGAAAGCCTTGGAGCATCAAAGGGCCCAATTAAATAGAAGGCTTGAGTGTCATGCTGGTTTCGGCTGGGATAGAGTTAATCTTCTTCACAGTAGCTAGTATGGGCCATGTTTTGGACTTGAGCTGGAAACAGTGTTGATAACACCAGGATGTTTGAGTTACTGCTGAGCAGGGCTTACACGGAGTCAAGGCCTTTTCAGCTCCTCAGGCCACCCCACCAGCGAGTAGGCTGGGGGTGCACAAGAAGTTGGGATGGGGACACAGCCAGGACAGCTGAGCCCAACTGGCCAAAGGGATATTCCATACCATGTGATGCTGTACTCAGCATATAAAGCTGTGGGAAGGAGAGGGAAGAGGGGAACATTCAGAGTTAGGGCATTTGTCTTCCCAAGTAACCATCACGTGTGATGGAGCCCTGCTTTCCTGGAGGTGGCTGAACACCCGCATGTTGATGGGGAGTACTGAATGAATTCCTTGGTTTGCTTTGCTTGCGTGCGAGGCTTTTGCTTTACTTATTAAACTGCCTTTATCTCAACCCACGAATTTTCTCACTTTTACTCTTCCGATTCCGTCCCCCATCCTGCTGTGAGGGGAGTGAGCGAGAGGCCGCATGGTGCTTAGTTGCCTGCTGGGGTAAAACCATGACAGCCATAAAAATAAACCACATCCAACAACTTTCCTTATCAGAGAAAACATAGAGAGACTTGAATACTCAAAATCATTTTCGACAGTCCTGCGACTTGCAAAGGAATATTGCGTTCCACCCAGAAACAGCACCAATTAAACATCAGCTGAACATTGTGTGTATCTTAACAGAAATTTATATAAAGACGTAGAAGCCAGCAAGCCACGCATCAATTTTGCTCTCAGCTTTCCTGCAGCTCAGTCACCACCCAGACGATTAGGAAATTAGAGACACGGGGTTTGGATGCATGGGGAAAAGTCACGTCAGATGCCTCCGACAACAGAAACCCTCAGGGGCTGGCGTTGCTGGTTGGGACCAGGTTTTCACCCACGTTACACTGGCAGAAAGCCGCCCGCCTGCGCTCCCCCCCAGCTCTCTGCTCCCCCCTGCACTGGCCAGGCCAGACGGTGCACCAGCCTGGGCTAACGCCTGTCTGGCCTGGGCTAAAGCCAGCCTGGACGGGAGGAAGGCGGTTTTGGTCCAGGACGTGCCCTGCAGCGCAGCATCCCACAGAGATGCTGATGCTCGCGGTGAAGCGGAGCGCCGGCAGCTGGATGGGAGCGGGGGCACGCAGCGACAGCATCGGCTACCTGCTTGGAAACTATTTCAGAAGCCCAGAGAGGGCGGTCACGTCAAAGAAAACAAACCCGACGACGCATAGCAAAATATTCCCGCAGTTACAGAAACTGCGGAAGCATCGCCAGGCACGGCGGGGACAGACAGACTGACATGGGTGGTGGGACATTGTGTTGGCCGCAGTGGGGTGAGCTGCCACCCGCCCCAGCCGTTGTAGCATGGGGGCTTAAAAGCTCTGCTGCTGAGGTTAAGGGGGCTAATCCTTCCCTTTCTAAGCTCTTTATTCATCCTGGTGACCCTGCCAAGCTCAGCGGGGTTACTGGGGGGCTGGTGAAATGCCTGCTCAGCACTAAGTCATCTTCCTCGCGTTGGGGAACACCGGCTTCCTCTTCAGACTGAGCAAGCCACATGAAATGCCTTTGTTGGAAGATCCTCAGCAAGTTATCCTAAAAACTATTACGCAGATTTAAATAGACTCCGCACTTCCAAAAAGCAGGCGCTACAGGCCGGTAATTTAACACATCGGAGACCTGCTGCAAACACTGGAACTAAAAGCATGTTTTAATTAGCCAAAAGACGGCAGCGCTAGTGGGCTGCAGCATCTCTCAGGCAGGTTAGTTAGGTCACTGAGAAGTGTACAGTTAACTCAGGCAGTAATGCAGAGGATTGTATGTGTCCTGAAACACATACTAAATGCCGGATGGTAATGAAGGGAGAGATTTTGAGCATTATTATGGAAAAATCCCTAAAGACTTCAACTAAATTGAAAGCTAAAGTGGTACCAAAGTAGAGTATAATGCTGCTTTGGCAATGAAGTGGAATTTAAATCAGTGTATTTTTCCAGTCACTATAGAACACTGAGTAGCGAGAATACAGTATGCAAGGATGGCCAGTGGCTACTTACTGCTACAAGGAATTATTCAATCAAACCAACAAAACATTAGTCAAGCATCAGCCGTTTTTTCACCGCATTTTTGAATAAATACACTGAATACTGTTAAATCAGGGGTTATCTTTCTTACTGAGAATGATTTATATCAAAATACTGAATGCAGTGTCATTCAGATCCAGACAGACTGTCACAGCAGTCAGTGACAACTCTCCCAATTAAATAGTTCCCTTGCAAAATTAGGGGTTTTATAAGAGCTTGGTTTGGCTTTTTTGCTGTTGTTTTGGGTTTCGTCATCATAACCAATGCTTTTGGATCTTTTTGTTTTAGTTATGACCTTAGGGGCTTGCCTACAGAGACAGCTTTCCAGCCCCTAATCCAAAATTCATTAGAGTTGGTTTGCTCCAGTTGCAGCTGTACAGATGCACCTAACATCTCTCTCTCTAGGCAGTCTGCTGCTGAAGGGATACACGGTAACCTAGAAATAGTTACCTCCACCAAAGGAGCAGCGGTTTGGGGTCTCGGACACCCGTGTAACCCTCTCACACGGACAAGCTGCGAGCAACCTTGTAAGCTGCAGGAAAAAGGAACAGAAGTTGAGAGGCTTAAAGGGGACAGAGTTTGTGCAATCACAGAAGTACGTGGTCCGTCACATCTGAACTGCTCAGCTTCATACCCACAGACGTTGGTCCTGTGGCAGTTTCTGGACTGCACCTGCGATGTTGTGCTCATTTTATCCATTTCCTTCGAGTTATGTGACAAAAGGTAAGAAGCCAGCCAAGACCCATCCCAGTCCCAATAAATAACTGTTATTTAAAACATAAAAACCCAGTTCCTCAAAGGACTTTCTTTAATATATCTATACTGAAGACTGACCACCTTCTCTCCTCCTTCTAATTTAGACTGTTTCCAAAAATCTGCCTCGTAAAAATAGATAAATAACACCCTTTATTACAGGGGTAGAAGTGAAAGGGATCTATGGCAAAAAATTAATTATAACTGTTGGCATGCCATACATCACTTTAAAATATAATGAATTCTAACAACATCCTTTGCCATGCATTGTTAGCTTCGTTGACTGAAATAAAAAGCTGCACTTCTTAAAAGCAGGTGTAGCGCATGGGAATCAGGACAGAAAACAAAGAACCTGTTTACTCACCAGTCCTAATGAATTACTACTATCTTTACCTGTGAAAATGTACAAAATATACCACTGTAATTGCTGATTGTTTTCACATGATACTAATATTACGTGAATATACCTGCAGAGAACAGAGATGTTAGGTTTTCCTAAGAAAAAAATTCTTTATCAACTTTAAGATGCACCTAAGTTACTCTGCAACTGAGGAGAATCACGGTCTTTTTATGAGCAAAAGAGAGGCGATGCTTTGCCCTCCATGCTGCTGAATCAATATTTCTACCTTTTCTTCCCCTTTAATGATTTTCCCTCAGTGGTTATGAAACACAGCACTGAGCTTGCTTTGGAAAGACTGTGTTTTGTACCCGTTCAGGAAGCCAAATAGAAAATATCAGAAAAACGTTGCTGTGAAGAGCACACCCTTCCTACCCCTGGTACCCAGAGCAGCTCTGCTCCCACGGCTGGCCAGGATGCCAGCCAGGGAAAGCCTGGGTCAATCCCTACCCCAGCGCACTCCTCCCAGACATCCACAGCCCTGGGGACAAGTCACTGAGCACCCAACTTTGCCACTTAAAACTGAGGGATCTGGTCCAAGCCTGCCCTGTGTATGCAGGGAAAGGCAGAGGCACCTCCAGGGAGCAAGGCATCACATCTCCTTTGGACAGGTGCTGATGGAACCACAATGGTTCCCGAATCTCGTCTGCAGGTTGTCCCCTTCACCTGGAAGCAGATGCCCTCCTCGCATTTCAGCCTATTTTCCGACATGGACTCATACTGCTTTTTTACTTTATGGAGGTTTTGCACAGAATAGAGACTGAGACGCTAAAATAGCATAGCTATTTGGACTACAAAAATACTCAGCACAGGAAGGGGTGCACCAAATAATAGTTATTATTCTGTTGATTAGAAACTGTCAACAAGTCAGAGCTGCAAGTTTCAGACCCCATTCCTGAGGAGACCTTACACGCTCAACTTAGGACCATGTCTAATGACACCTGTTTAGAAAAGCAACCAGGTACTAAGTAAATCTAAATATATTTAAGTTGCAACACATAAATCCATCAATGATGATGAGAAGTTCATTCCCTCTCATTTCTGTTTGCATCACCCTTACACAACGCACGAATCAACAACTGGCTAACGGAGATGCTTTGGGGTAGGAAGACTGGGAAACCAGAAGACAGGAAGGTGATTCATTACAAAGGCAAAAGAGTAGGAAACCACTGGTGTTGGAAGAAACCAACGTGTGGGATTGCAAGTAAGGGAAAAGGCAGGAAAGCAAGCATAGTGACTGGCAAAATTATTTTAAGGGATCAGCTCTTTGTGGAGATGGAAAGACAGGTGATTTGAAGTGAGAGACATGAATTATGAAAAATATGGGAACCAGTTTTGTTAAATGCAGATTGTCTCTCTGAGTTACACAAATCCTTTCATCTCAGAGAAGTGCAGCAGCACAGAAATTGCATGTCACTCACAAGGGCAGACATAAAAGGATATGCACTACCCAAAAGAAATCTTCCACACAGTATCACTCAACTTCTTAAATCCTGGACTTATTTTCCCGTGTGCTGCAAAGTTAAGACCACCATTCGATACTGCAGTGCTCTTCTGCTGTGATGCTATTAGCACCCTCTCCCTCTCGCCGTTACACAGGCGTGTGAAACTGGGAAGAACACAGTAAAGGAGGCAGCCCCCTTGGAGCAGACAGATTTGGATGTACACAGATGTATGACAGCTGGGTCAGGGTCTAGCGGAAGAAACATAAGGTGATGATGACAAGCTGCATGTTTCCTTCATCATTCCCGCTGCAACTTTTTAAAAGCTATCACTGGATGTAGTTTGCATATTTAGTCATCAGCCGTAATGTCCAAGGGCAGGCTGTTTTGGCTAGGAAGATGCAACGCTTCATCCCAGTGAGACAGCGCGATAGAGAGACACTTACAAAAGAAATCAGAGCTCATTTAGAGCCCGTTGTTTTTAGCCAACGCAGGCTCACAACCTAAACAGACGAAATTCATATAATGGAGGTTGCAAAGATGTCTGCTCCTCTGAGGAGCAAGAGGCAAGATATTCCCAGTCAGCAGCTGAACTATTTAAATGTCCTACCCCTAAGACCAAAGCATGTGAGGATGCAGGTGCTACCAACACTACTGAAGCTCCTGTTGACAGAAGTACCTATCAAGCTCCAGCAAAGAAGCTCTGAGAAAAGTAAGAAATTAAATCAGGCCTCCTATTACATTAACAGTCCAGAAAACTCTGTCCCGGCAAAAACCAAGCTGGCTTCCAGGCAATGGTCCCCAAGATGGCCAAGCTGGCACTGGGAGCCTGGGCTGCTTCCTACATCTCTCCACTCTTCTTCTTTTTCCCCAGCACATCAGACCTCTGGAGCAGCGACTGAGGCATGAAAGCTAGTCTTTGTATTTACAGTCATCGAATTATTGTAAACCTATTCTTAAATATTTCCACGCATTATGTGTTTCTTCTTGTGAAATTATCTCCAAAGGCAAGTATTATGGAAATAAAAATTTTGGAGGAAAAACAGCTGGTGCTTTTATGTTTATCTGAAAGCTATGTTTGTTTTCTCCTAGGCAAAACCAGAGCCTTAGGAAATTGTAAATGATTCCCAAGACACTTTGAACTAATTTTCATAAAACTCAGATTAGTGCGCTAGAAAAAGAGCAGTAAATAAAATGAAAGCAGCAAAACTAAAAATTACATTTTACTTTTCTAATGAAATTATTACTCCAAAATGTCCTACAACAAACAATTAAGCACTTGATGTATGAGTACAATGTTAGCTACTCCATTTGTCTTTGGGGTATTCTTCTACTCAATGGTGATAAAAATGATCACTGCTCACCTGCCTCACAGACAGCGTAAGCGAAAGGAAGACCTGGAAAGCTGGTGTGGAATATGAGTTACTAGTTTACATAAACCCCCTAGAAGACAAAACTAAATTAAAAGGAGGAGTTCTTAATTACAGAGTGGATCAAAGTGGTGTAAAATGCTTAACTATAGAGTTAGACATGGAAGACTATGTTTCACAGAGAAGAATCGATGTCCTAGCAAAGGGAGAGTATCAGCCAAAGAGGAAGAAACCACCAGCTCCTATGACTCGTTCCCTTTTGCAAGGTGTGGTTTATTCCTGTCTTGCTCAGGGGCTTAACTTGCAAATATTCCCTTTGCACTTCATATTACACGCTTTAGTAGCACAATATGTACATGTAAAGTCTACAGCAATTAATGGATTAGTAATTTCTTTTCTCATTCTCATTGTTTATTCCAAGTATATGTGTAATTCATGCATCTGCTATTGAAATCCCTGTATTAAGGTGCATAAAAATGAGTTCTGTAACGAAAGCTTTGGATGGGTTTTCAAGAGAGGATGGAGATGTGCTCAGGGGAGGAGGCTTCTTAAGAGGAGTCTCATTTCCACTAGAGAATGCACGAAGACTGGAGGACCAAAGATCCAGTCCACAAACAGCGAACACCTTAAGAGTCATACACTATCTACACTGTTTTCCTTCCCTTTTTATTTGTAATTTTTCTTGATAATTGCACTGTAAACTCTTCAGGGCTGAGGCTGTTTCTTGCAATTTTTTTTTTGCATAGGACCTTGCAAGTTAGAGCCCAAATCCCTCTTCAGCAATTAAATACAGTAACTATGATCAACATTTTTCTTTCTATAGGACCACTTAGAGCTTTGCCTGACAGTCCAAATACCAAGTGTTAGTTATTTGACATCACTGCTAAATTATGAAGTAACAACTCCCATTGAACAGTGAGGAAAAGTTAAAACATCAACAAATTCTCTCATGGGTGTGTTAGAGATGAAGGAAACAAAGAATGGTGGCAGTCAGAAGACCTTTCAGGGCTCTAACGTTAGTAACACAAACATTTCCACGCATGGTAACACTCAAAAATTAACAAGGTGGTTCCGCAGGGATGGAGCTGCATACCTATCTGTACCCACCACACACTAACAAGCCACCCGTTGTAGTGCTGTGACAGCTGGCAAAGATTTCAGCTTCTCCACAGATTCCATGACTCTCTAAGCCTTGCTGACGTGTCCCCTCCTCCGTCTCCTTTCCAAAAGGAAGAGCGGCAGCCTTTTCAGTCTCTTCTCATCAGCCAGCCCCATCCCGTCCTGCGTGTTAGCTGCTCATCTGCGCACCTTCTCTGCGTCCCCTACAGCCTTCCTTGGGCGCAGAGACCAGGGCTGCACCCCGCGCTCACACGTGGGTGCATCCGTGGGTGGAAAAAAAAGGCACTCTATTATCCTTCTTGACTATGGACAGTATTTCTTATTATGGGCAGTATTTCGTTGGCTTTGTTGTCTGCTACCCTGCATTGAGCTGGTGATTTCAGAGACCTCTCAGTGACCACTCCTGAGCCCCAGCCGCCGCTTCCCAGTCCAGCACAGAGGCACCGTCTGGATTATTTGCCCTATGGGCATCACCGTGCACAGAACCTTGTCTGTCATCTTTTCTACTCACTCCATTTTGTGAGCTACGTTTGGAGATGTGTGCCACTGGCACAGCGTCCGACTACCCAAAAGAGCTTCCTACCACCCAAAACCATGGAAATCAACTGCACGCTCCCCGTTACCGGCTCACTGATGAAGCTGTCGATTCCTCCAGGAATCAACACAAGAACGCCTTGGCCCCCAGGCTCCCTGCATTTTGCTTTACTGGACTTTCTTCCTATGAATGTATCTAACCACTTTTCAAATCCATGCAAACTCTTGACAGCCAGGGAAACCCGTGGCAATGACTTCCAGGGTCACACCCCGCCATGTACAGAAAAGCACCCACGTCCCTTTGCTTGCTTTGAGCCTTCACCTAATAATTTCACTGAGCCAGACTTGTTGTTTTAATGTAAGAGACAGCAGAGGTGTTATTCAGAGGACGAACAGCTGAAGTTCTCGATAATAAGGATTTCCTCCCTTATGATGCCTTCCAGCCAAGGATTTCAAACCGTATCTTGGGACTTACATGCTGTAAGATTAGCCAGAGGTCTATGAATTTATATTTTGAGGATCTGTTCACTTTCTTAAGCACAAGAATAGCAATGATTTTTAATACGTTTTCCCCCTTATATGTTGAAAAAGGGAAAATCACCTAAATCCTTTAGATGAAAGTGACAGTTTTTCTTAAAAAAAGACACTAACCAATTTCTAACAACCATTAAATATACTCTTGCTATCTAAACTGCATGTGGAAATAATGTTTCCAGTATTGCTATTTTACAGGCTAACAAGGGATCATTTTATTTCTAAATTGCAAACAAACAAAAAACACCCCAACAGAATAATTTTTAAGGGAACTCTTGACCATAATGCTGTGAATAAGACCACTAAACTGCTTTAAAATAGACTAAAGCACTTTGCAATGGCAACTTTTCTATAGAATTTGTATCATTCCGGGCAAATTACATGAAGGAATAAAATACATCAAGGAGTCTCTTCCCTCTAAGCATGACTGTCAGTTGATTTCTACTGTATTAGGAACGTTGCTCCAGGTAAAAAACATCCCAGCAGCAGGGCAAAATAATCCAGTTGCAAAGAATCTCTGAGGGAATTGTATGCAAGCAGAAGCAACGGCTCTTCAAAATGCCAGCAATAAAAAATACAGTCAAGTGCATCTTCATCTTTGGCTAGTGCTGCAAACACCAGAACTGTCAAAGGATACTGGGACTAAGTAAAAATGCCCTAATCATGGTTAAATAATCCGAATGATAAATTTAGATTTCTGATTTTAAGCCTGCTTGGCATGTTGTGTCATTTTCCCTGGGCACAAAGTCTTAGCGAATAGAACAACTCCACACCTGTAATTACAAGACTCACATTTTAGCTAATTATAGCATATTTATTCATATAAAATAAAACTGCATTGACAAGTAATGATTGAACGCAGATACTGACAAGTCAGAAAGGGGCAAAGTTAAAACAGGAGAAAATAGCAGATGTAAGGCAAGGCAGCAAGAAAAACTTTGCTTTTTATCTCTTCAGCACTTCCTCTCCTTAGCCTTCTTTTCAAAGTGGAGCTTTTGAAAGCCGCTCTCAGTCACTTATTTTTCCCAACAACTAATCCATGGCAAGTTCTTCCTGCACACGACATTGCTTTTAGAAGACCACTTCCAACACAGGTTTCTGGTTAAAAGCCAGATTCCACTTTCAGGCTGCTAAAAAGTGACAAAAAAATCTAAAGGAGCGGGCTGGCCTGCCTAGCTGTATTTGACACATTCAACTCCCATTATGGGCAGACTTTTATGGCTTGGTTTCTTATTTGTTTGTGCTCTCTATTAAAAGAAAGATTTTCAGAAAAGTTTCCACCCCCGACACATTTATTTTTTTTCCACCTAAGATGCTCCTCTGCCCTGTGCTCAGTTTTCAAACGTGAGCTCTGTGAAAAGATTGCAGGAAGACTGTGCAGGGCATTCATCTATATAGACTTAGGAGAACAGAGCACCACAGCCATAGAGCAATAGAGGAGGAATGGGGACAGTAAGAGAAATTGTGGTGGAAAAATAAGAGAGTGAGGAAATTAAACAAACAAGCAAGCAGGTTCCCACACAGAGATACGCATTTCTGCACATTCAGGAAACCAGGCCCAAGGCATTAGAAAGATGTAAAAAGAGCTCATGTAATATAACTCAAACATAAGAGCACCCTTTCTAACTCCAGCCAGCAGGGTATGAGCACCTCACACCTGAGTTTCCTCAAAACCTACCCCACTGCCATGCCTGTGTGTGCTGCAGTCCCCAGCATCACCCTCAGCACTTTATTCTTCTTACTACCTAAGTCCCTCACCTCCCACATGCACACAACAATCACAGAATCACAGAATGGTCGGGATTCAAAGGGATATTCAGAGATCATCCAGTCCAACCCCCCTGCCAGAGCAGTGTCACCTACAGCAGGTTGCACAGGAACCCATCCAGGTGGGTTTTGAGTATCTCCAGAGAAGGAGGCTCCACAACCGCTCTGGGCAGCCTGTTCCAGTGCTCTGCCACGCTGACAGTAAAAAAGTTTTTCCTCATGTTCAGATGGAATTTCCTATGTTCCAGTTTGTGCCTGTTGCCCCCTGTCCTGTCACTGGGCACCACTGAGAAGAGCCTGACCCCATCCGCTTGACACCTGCCCTTGAGATATTGATAAGCATTGATGAGATCCCCTCTCAGTCTCTTCTTCTCCATGCTGAACAGACCCAGGTTCCAGCCTTTACTCACAGGAGAGGTGCTCCAGTCCCTTGATCATCTTTGTAGCCCTACGATGGATTCTTTCCAGTAGTTGCCTGTCCTTCTTGAACTGGGGAGCCCAGAACTAGACTCATCTTGTATGCAATTTTCCTACCTTTTAATACCTGTGTTCTGTAAAATAAAAATACCGTAATCAAAGCACTCCAAGTTCTCATGCTGTTTATCTTTCCATCTTTCCATCTCTTCCTGATGCAGTCAGATTTACCTTATTTCCTTTCTCACCCTTAATCCCTCCTGATTTCTGAGAGAGCTGCAGGACCTCATCTACTGTGCGATGGCACAACTTCATGCTGCCAGCTGAAGCACAGAGAGCCGACCTGACCAGAAAGGTGCACCATAGCACGTTCTCACAGACAGGCACCGCAAGTATACCCAGCTGCACATCGATTTCAGGAATACCACCTCCTGGTGAGGGATTTGCTTTCTCATCGTAGATGCTGCAACTTTCATTAGAGGGGTGCACATTGCATGAATTCACCCGCACAGCTCTGAACTCCTGCAGAACACTGGTAAAAAAGCTAGTCCTGTCGTCTTGGCAGTCCCTAACATATTCAGGTATGTTCAAGGCAGACTCAAAAATAGTGCTACCACTTTGGTGCTTTCCAACAGCAACATGTAAGAATGCATCTCACAGAGGGGTTTTTTTGGGGGGGTCTTTTTTCCCCCCAGCACAAACCAAAGTGTCATATTAAGATGCTAATGGAAATTTATACGAATATACAGAACACGTTGTCTATTGGTTTTTTTTCAGGAAGGTTTTGGTTCTTGAAAACTTCCATGTTTCTAATTTAAGATAGACGTTGGCTTCATTTGGTAGCATTGAGGTGATACGGAGTTTCTTCACATAATTTCTTTTTGATCATCAAAATTTTGATCATTAACATCAGCTGCTAATTTAGGCACTAAATGTCCGTCACCGTCCACATACTTGCTCATGTCTTTCCTGTCTTTCAGTAGACTTTTCTGAACCATCCAAAGCCTCAAGGTACCCCATAGGTTTTAACAAAAGAAGTTGCACATGCAACTTCCAACCCAAAACACTGATGTCATGTTGCCGAAAATGGCTGTATTCATGCACCTGTGCACACAATCATACAAACTAAAATATTAATTCCAAAGAAGTTCAGCCAACTGAGGAGGACTCAAGTCTTTTCTCCCAGAAAGAGTGACACTGAGGAAACACAGTCAATAATTATGGGCATTTGGGCATTGCTAATCTATGAGTTTAGTATATTATATTTCTTTGGATGTTAGTGCTAATTCATGCTTGTAGAAATCATTACTTGCAGAAATCATAGACCAAGAAGACTGCAGAGCATCTTTCAGAGAAGTTTTGCATTAATTGCAGCCTGTGAACTTTTAAGGGACAGATACCTGTAATCTTTTAATAGAAATGCTTCAAGTTTCTTTTGGCATAGACTTAATGCGCATAAGAAAGCAAAAAATCAGTTGGAGCATCAAAACCACTGGAGGACGAACTCGAGCAAGAACCAAGTTTACCCACCTACATTTCTGTGGGGAACCATCCTTCTATATGAAGGACTTTCCCTAAATGGAGCTGCAGGACACAGCTGGGGCTCACTCTTTCCTTCCAGTATAAAGGGATGGGAAGGTTAATTCTTCTGATAATGGAATTAACTGCCTCTGCCTACATCTCAAATTGTCACTGCAAAGGTATTACAGAATTGTTGCAAAACTACCTAAGTGTGCCGTGAGGATTGCTCCCCCGTGCAGGAATATGTCTGAACATGCTTAGTACCAAGTCCTCACGCTGTGGAGAACCCGCCCTGGCTATTTTCCTGATTTTTGGTTTGTAAAAGCTTTACTTAGCTGTTGAAAGGTTCAGAAAGTTCTTTAATCAAAAAAAGACCAGGTTTTCAGGCTATTTCCATTACACAGATTTAAAGAAGGTTTGTATAGCCAAAGTTTTGCTTTTACTGTAAAAAGCAAGGATGTGCAAGCAGGAGGACTATGGAGGTGAAGGAGAATGGAGTCAACCCCCTCCCCATGGGCTTTGATGGCCCATAGGTTGGACCAGGAACACCAGTTTTACGCCTCAACTCTGCAAAATGGGCATGACTGTTTGGAGTAAATAGTGAATATCAACTATTGCTGCAAAGCTGCAGCCCAGAGGGGCAATCGTCTCACCATTTTTTCCCTCATAAAATCTGAGCTCTGCAGGGGTTTTTCTTAAGTCTATTAAGTACCGTACCATGATTTTATATCCAAGAGGGGAAGCAGATTCACTGACCCACAAAAAAGCAAAGAAAAAAACTGAACAAGTAAAAAGTTTGTTCATCATGGAGTCTAAAACAATTCCACCCAAACACTATTTCTTTACGAAAAGGTTCATCTTCCATTTGCAATAAAGCCTGTCCATTGTCCGAATAGTATTTCCATTTTCTTTTTGAAAATAACTCAAAAAATGAATGAACAGCGCCACAAGGTACCCAATATTTCAGACCACCAGAAGCCAATGTCAGCACAAAGTGGGTTGGTCACATACTCAAAGTCACAGACTCTACCGAGCTCTACAGGATAGAAGACGTAAGGAAGAAGCCTCGGGCGGCTATGAAAACACACACAACTTTCTCAATCTCTACCATATTTAATGGCGTAAATCATCATAACACTGTTATATGTCAGTCTATACACAATATTCTGGTTGCAATGTCACTAGCAGGACTTTGCAATGTTTAAATGACTTCAGACTATGATTGTGAGAACAAGACCAGAAACAGTATTTTAAAACACCAACTTCAGACATGATCTCATATATAGAGGAAATTTTCTACTAGGGATGATTAAAAATATCTTGAAAATATACTAGAAAATTAGTCTTTTTCTACATGAAACATGAGATAAAAAATATGTCATGTTTTTTTCCCTAAGCAGCCCTACTTTCAAAAAACATTTTTGAAAATCCTGAAGGGAATTTAAGCTTTTTTTTTTTAATTGAAAATTAAGGTCTTTCTGCCTCCCCACTTTTGTTTCACTTCTTCCTCTATGCTTTTACTGAGCAAGGGAGGTTAGCTGTGGGAAAGCAAAAGAAGTAGGAAGTAGTTTTAGTAGGAAAATTTTAAATCTCAAAAAAAAAAAAATCACATTTGCAGTAAAACTGGTATTATATGAGATAGATTTGTAAATAAATAAATAAATCAATCATGTGGGCATACACTTCTTTTCTACTTAATATTGATATATTTACAAAGCATCTTCCATGACCTGAGTCCAGTCACCTCTATATGAGTCTATGTATGTAAGCCTATGAAGATTATTTCATCTGATACTGAAATACGAGTGTCCCTAGGGTAGACCAAGGCAGACACAATGATGTCAGCAAAACTACACCAATATTTCAGGAATTTGCTAATCAAATGGGGACAAACTTCCCCGGTGCTACCATGTACGCACACCTTCCCAAGAAGCATCCAAATGCTTCCTAAATCCTCCTTTTGGGAGCTTGTTCAATGAGAATGATCCCACTGCAGAACCAGTATCTTCCTGCAGCCTCCGCTTATCCTGCATGCCTCTCAGATGAGTCGGCACTCCAGCTTCTACTCGCATGCAGGACCTTCTGAAGTTCTTACATTAACGGGCTTCATACTGTAAAATGACAAAGGGCCATTACAAAGGTCGCACTGACAGGAGTTACAGTAATTCCATGTATGTTTAACCACAACGGGCTGACAGGCTGGAAAATCATCATGTCATGTCCAATCTGAATTCCCTGGTGCTCTAAACTTCCAGAGATCCCCCAAAGGGCGTGTTATTTTCTGTGTAGGATTTGGCTTAGCTGCTTTAACAGGATGAAGGATGAAACCTTTTGCTCTGGGAGCCATTTCAAGTTGCTGTAGCTCATGAGACTGCTGTGCAGTACGTTGTGTCCCAAGAACCTCATTCCCTATTCATCCGGATCAGCCTTACACCTTGGGTGTGCCATGGATCCCATCACCATGCACAGGGACATCTGTTCCCCTCATGAACTTCAGCTACCAGGCTTCTCCTGCCAAGACCATGACGTGCAAGAAGCCTGTCCTCTCACTGACCATGGCACAGTATGTGCAATGCTAACGATTCAGAAGACCACAGAAGATGTCAGGCTTCGGGTGCATCTACACATTCAGTCAAACAGGACATAGGAAAGGAAGGGTTTTTTTAATAAGGATGGGAAGAAGGGGAAAACAGCGTACTCTGAATAACCTGTCTTCCCAAGCTCACACCATCAAAGCTTTTTTACTTCACTAATATAGCTATGATAATTTAAAAACTGATCAACTGAAAACAGGAACATATACTGCTGCTTGATATAATAGTTTCTATGTGTATTTGAAACTTGCATTTGCAATGAATGTATCAAGTCAATAAAATCACAGAATCACAGAATCACAGAATGGTTCGGGTTGGAAGAGACCTTAAAGATCATCTAGTTCCACCCCCCTGCCCTGGGCAGGGACACCCCCCACTAGACCAGGCTGCTCAAAGCCCCATCCAGCCTGGCCCTGAACACCTCCAGGGATGAGGCATCCACAACTTCCCTGGGCAACCTGTTCCAGTGTCTCACTAACGTCACAGGAAAGAATTTCTTCCCAATATCTGATCTAAATCTACCCTCCTTTAGTTTAAAACCATTACCCCTTGTCCTATCATTACACTCCCTGATAAAATAGTCACTCCCCATCCTTTCCTGTAGGCCCCCTTCAGGTACTGGAAGGCTGCTATAAGGTCTCCTCAGAGCCTTCTCTTCTCCGGGCTGAACAGCCTCAACTCTCTCAGCCTGTCTTCATATTCTACCTACTCATATACCTCAATATTCTACCTGGGCTTTGCATTAGTGAGAATATACTGGAGCCGCTTTCCAATACGTCACTTAGAAGAGATATCATCATGCCCACACCCCCACTCTTCTGTTCAATAAAAAGATTATTCTTAAATAATATCCAGCTTCTATAGTTCTTTCTACGTTAAGGTGGCATGCACACAGACACAGACACTCAAGTTATTAAGAAATTTAAAATTACTTAACTATGCAGTACGAAATGGAAATCTAAGTACTTATGCACACATATATATGGACAGAGGAGCAGCACGTAAAGCAACTGAAATGCAAGAACTGTTGCTTAATTGGAGATTACATAGAATAGTAACATCTAATGCTCTGTCAGAGACCCTAATCATAATACAATGTACTACTGTATAATCGAACTTGCTCTGCTGTCATTCACTGTCAAGCAAGAAGAAACATGAGGGAAGAGAAAGTGTTTTCCATTCACATCATTTTAAACATAAGGAAGTTCTAAAAATCTTATTTTTCCAAGCTCACAAGGAACCTCTGTGGCAAAGCAGAGGTTTGCATGAACATGTTTAGCAGTGTTCATAGCGTGTAAAAAATGAGCCAGATCCATGGCTGTTATACACCAGATTATCTCCATTGACTTTCAAGTATGAGCCTGAATGACTTGCATTAATAGAGCCCTCCTGAGAATGCCGACCAATGCTATTTTGCTGCATAGCTGTTAACTACATGACTATGAATGAGGGCAAGAATTTCAATATTTTCTTTTTGAAGGTAAGATTATACTTTCAGCATACCACCAGCACCTTGGCAAATGGAAAAGAAGTAAAGCTAACCATGTCCAGCCTGAAGGAGATAAACCTGCTGGGGGCAATGATGTCTGACTGGTACAGGGGGTGCGTACTTCTGACCAGTCACAGACACACAGCCTGGCACAGCGGGAAATGTCCTATGTGACATCGTAACACAAGAGATACTTGTGTTATGAGATAATTTGGGGATCAAGCTTTGAAATGCATCAAGGTGAGGCACAAGGTGGCCAGGTCCGTGGTTAAAAACACTTCTGGAACACCTTTTGAAACAGACGCAAATGTGAGTCTGCACCAGACCCAGCTGCAAGTCTTCAGGGCCCCTTTTACACCAAGGACATCCTCCAGTCCCTCCCAGTGATCAGTGCCTCTGAAAGGGAAGGGCCAGACTGGGGCTCACAGTAGGGGCCTTGCAAGGCAAAGCTGGCGGGATCTGAACTAATAAATGGAAACTGTGCAGAGAGCTCCCCTAGGGCAAAGGGACAGCTGATGACACAGAGCCTACGTACAGACCAGCTTCTGCATCACGCTCATCTTTCTGCACAGCCCAGAAGAGCAGCACGGGACAAGCTCTGGGTACCAGGAGCCTGCAAAGCCATCTTAGACTCAGGGTGAAGCTTTCAGGTACTTTGGACCATGCTTTGAAACTAGAGTGGCTTGCAGGCTGACATACCTCAGCTCTGTCCACATCCGCCGCGGACAGTATTTCTAAAGAATTCTTCTAGCATCTGCAGTGGACAATTTTTACCATGCGTGTCTGGGATGTTTGTCTCCCCAGTAGCTACGTATTTCAAGACAGCAAACTTCTGAGGCCCTGGTTTTATTATTAGAATGATTTTCAACAAAAACCATAATACTTGAGTATTTTTTTAAAGAACCTTCCCCAAAAAATCACTCTCCTCTCCCCATCAGAGCTTTACACTGCCTGCAGAAATTACATTAATTATCACTAGCTTCCACAAAGATGGACAGGAGTTTAGGAGAAAAGTAGTAATCACTCAGGATCTCATCTCTGGACATGCTGGACTCGACTTGCATTTGTTTCTCAGTTTCTGCTCTCTCAGTAGGTGATGCAAATAGGCACAGATGACAAATTGTGCTAGCATACGACTACAAACAAAAAAAAGTCTTTTGAAAATGTTTTTTTGAAGGATTAGAAGAGAAGGCTTCTTTGAAGTATCAGAAGACAAACAATAGCAAGTCAGAAATTGTGTCACATCCCTTAAGCTGTACGAGTCCACATACAGGCCACGGACTTGTAAAACTTGAGGAAAGTTTTATCCAGCTCAAGGTGTAATTAAACATGGCTGGAGAGCATACTTAAAAAGAACTTCAAAGACTGCTCTTGGCCGAATGAGTTTTGTCCGTCTTGCTCAAAACATGGAACTTGTCCAAGCGCTTTCAGGAAAACACAGCCGGCAACCAGTCTGCTCCTCACGCCCAGCTGGTACTCGCGGGTCTCCTCCTCAACATGCCAGCTTGTAACTTCCCAAATCGCCGCTCTGTGCTGGATGGTGCTCTCACAACAGAAATACGCGTAGCAAAGTTCCTCGCAGTGAAAAAAGCTGAAAGCCAGCGTCCCTCAGCCTCACGCTCTTCTGCTGATACCTGGGTACTTGGTTCTGCTACCACTGCAGAGGCTGGTAAGAAACCAGAGGAAAGAAGAATCTGCCTGCATCTAGGGCAAGAGACTCTTTTCATTGAAGAGATTTTCAGAGAGCAACAGATTGTTGTAACACAAGCATACAAAAGATATCTGTTGTGAGAGCGTAGTCCATCAGTTAGATACACCATTCTCTCATTCACTGGAGAACAGATTGCTCTGCATGGGTGCCTTACCTTTGCAAAATCAGATATTACTGGTTCGTTCATTATGGGGCAATTCTGAATTCAATACTAGGACCAAATTCCAAAAAAAGTTGAGAAAAAGACAGCACTAAAAGACAGGACTTGGTTCCAAACCACCAAAATCATTGGGAGTTGTGACCAATCCACAGTCACAGTGGCAAGAGTATTTAAAATACAGTAAGAGGAGTAGAGAAATCAACCACAAACAAGTCACGCAATATGATGACAACTCAACTTTTTCTCCCACTGAGCAGCACCAACTGTCTGTGATAGCCTCACACTTACTTCATGTCCTGATCCCTCAGCCATGGAGGAGAGAGGAACTGTTAGTATCTGAGCTGGAAAATCTAAATCAGGCAAGTTTCAGTTGTACAGCAGAATTTTGTTTTTCTACAGGACTGACTTGCCACAAGGGTACCTTTTCAAGACGATCACCAAGATGAAAGTTGAATGCCATATTGTCAGTTTTGTTTGTACTTCAGTTACTAGAAGTAACTGCTGGAAAGATTTTTGACCTATTTGAAGTGCACCATAGATTGGTTTACCAGCTATGTTCTCAACAAATTTTTCCATACGTACAGGACAGTACAAGGCACACGACAGAGATGCAATTTCAGCTGGTGTTACTACAGCACGTATCTTCATGGATATTCTTCTGTAAGTTGCCCACATTTGCATGCAAAGTGCAATTCCAGCTCCTGGCAAAGCCTTGAATTAAAGCAAAATATTAGTGAATAAGGATGCTGGTACTGCCTTGGGAATTCACACAGATATACCATAGTTTTTTGGCTGTCCAAGCACTTCTCCAAGACTGCTGAGGGACATGTTTTGACTGAAGAATCCTGAAGGACAGATGCAAGTTGGGCAGATATTTAGTATCCAAGAAGATCACTCTGATATTGAGGCCTTTTTCTTGCAGTTCCAACAAACACTGCATGAGCAGGTCCTCTTAGTCCAGTGATGCATCGGTTAACTCTGCCAGATGTTGCTGGTGATACACTGAGCACCCAGGGTAGCAAAACAAACATTCAGTAACCACTAAGAATCACCTTGAAAGCCGTTTTCCTTCACTTCAACGTTATGCCAATATAAAACAGGTTTTCACATCTCCACAGAAAGTGCTCTGCAAAGATCTCAAGAAATTAGTTCAGACTTATTTATAACACTCAAAACAGGAAGACATGGATGAAAGAGTGCGTCTGGCACACTTGCCTTGGCCCCTTTTCCCGCTGTGCTGGTAACAGTAGATGGTAATCTACAAAAAACAAAATGGGCAATTTTATTTACAAGAACAATACAGCACAAGCCCTACTGAAAAGCTTCCAAGGCCATCTATCTAAATTATTGACAAATTGAACACGATCCAAAGAATTGATGGTGTTAACAAAATACCCATACAGTTTGTGGAATGCGTTCAACCAACAGCTCCACATTAAAGTACAAAAAGTCTTTGAACTTATATCATGCTTTAGGTTAAAAGGAGATTTCCTAAAATGTTCTGACAGAAAAAATGAGATTGAGCAAAAACATTCATCTGGAGCAAAATTACAACACAGGAAAAAAATTTTCACTTCATCAACTTTTAATGAAGGCTCATGAACCTGTGGGTCAATGAAAGTCAGACCAACAGAGTGTCTCTCTGTCTTTGGTTAATTATTCTTCCAGACAACCAGAGACCCCTGCAAGAAAATCCCACTTCTCAAATCACCACTACAATACAAACAAATGATTTTGCTTGTGGTTCATCCTGCACAAAATGGACCCAAGTGCTGTTTAACATCTTTGTCAGTGACATGAACAGTGGTATTGAGTGCACCCTCAGCAAGTTTGCCGATGACACCAAGCTGTGTGGTGTGGTCAACACGCTGGAGGGAAGGGATGCCATCCAGAGGGACCTGGACGGGCTTGAGAGGTGGGTCCATGCCAACCTCATGAAGTTCAACCAGGTCAAGTGCATGGTCCTGCAACTGGGTCGTGGCAATCCCAATTACAAATACAGGCTGGGCACAGAATGGCTTGAGAGCTGCCCTGAGAAGGACTTGGGGATGTTGGTGGATGAGAAGCTTAACATGAGCTGGTAATTCGCACTTGCACTCCAGAAAGCCAACCGCATCCTAGGCTGCATCAAAAGAAGCATGGCCAGCAGGTCAAGGGAGGTNGGGGGTTGGAACTAGATGATCTTTAAGGTCCCTTCCAACCCAAACCATTCTATGATTCTAATAGTGCTACATGCGTACACGTGTGGCATTCAGCTTGGGCTCTACAATGAGGTATCATGGCCAGTATACTAGAAGTTCAGAACACCCAACATGAATTAACCAACTTTATCAAGTTAATACATGGGCTCAAAATCTGCAAAGCACTGACAAATCAAAATCCTTTTTTGGTGTGATACTCGATTAGTACACTTGCAAGCAAATAAAACTGGGAAATCTAAATGTTTGGACAAATGTTTGTTCAGGAATATGCTCCTTCTTTTGTGTGGGAATGCACACTGCGCTTTCTCTGTTCTCTGGCAGAAAAGTCAGGAATTCATATGCCACCTCCGCATTCTTAAAAGCACAATGACTGATGTCAATTAACACTGCTACAAATTCTCCATTGCCAAAACAAAACCTGATTCCCTGTCTACTCATACTGCATATAGAGGAAGGAAAGCATCAGTTGGAGACAGCTCCTGAAATGCAAATATCTCCTGCCAGGACCAACAAGTTATGGATGGATAGCCAATACTAAAAGGAAGACTGGAAATTCAGTGGATCCCAAACTAGCCACGAGCTCCTGAAATTAGTTTGCATTCTTTCGTGCCAAATCAGTCATAGAATTATTCAGTTCCCCTCTGCTATTTCAAAGTTATTATCTATGGATACGTATATTAAACCCTTTTTTAATGAATGCAAATAAAAATGTCTCTAGCATATATACTGATGGGTGCCATCATTAAGAACGTATTTATCACTCGTAAGCTGCCACCAAGAAGTGGACATCAAGGCCAAACCAGAATCTACAAACAGGCACTTTCAAAAAAAACTCAGAACAAACCCATAAAGTTTGTCACCTTGTTTTTTTTAACAACAGTTGAAATTTCAGATTGCAGCTCAATGAACTAAAACAGACTGGCAGAGAACACCTATCCATTTAGAAGCATGGACTTGAATACATTTACCATGTATTATGGCAGCCTTTCGGTGGCATTTTCTGCTCAGGAAAGCTGAGTGATAGACCAATTAAAGCAATTAGAGTGCGTACCAGGGGACATTGCTAATGGGACTAAGCTGCGATCCTGCCATTAGCTTGTTATAAGTAGAGGATTTTATACACAACTTCTACCCTCTCCTTGTCAATGAGGTACTGAATCACACCAAAACTCACTGCAGGAGCAGGGTTTTCTAAATTAAGAATATGCATGCATGCATATGCGTGCACCTATATATATGCACACATACATATATACACACATATATAACTGCATGTTGTGTGTATTATATAGTACATTATTATATAACGTATACGACACCATGTATCTACATTGCAGAAAATGTAAGGAGAAAGACATTTCTGCTTAATGTTCCAAAATATTCTGCTTAAGTATTCTAAAGTATTCTGCTTAATATTCTACATGAGAGATAACATACATGTATACATTTCCTGGTTTGAAGTAAAGCAGAACCAACTTTCTGTTCAGTAATTTTACTTCTTAGCTAGGCCTCTTCTAACTCTCTGAAATTAACAGCATGTTGTATCTAAAGTGTTTTGCTCAGAGTGGTAAGACCAATGTTTACAGTTTGTGCCAAGGAATGATATGCAGAGAGGCTCTTGCTTATACTTATTACTATAACAACGAAGGTCAGCTAATTTTGTTGGAGGATCGGATACAGAAGAGCGTAGAGGAGTCGTACCTGCAGGGAGGAGCGGAGACGACAGGTGACCCAAAACTGACCAACAGGGTATTTCATCCCATCTGCTCCATGCTCAGTACAAAAGCACTGAGGGATCAAAGGGTCAGCTCTCTTTTCTTCAATGGCCAACATCCGAGGAGGACCCTACCTGTTCATCCGCCTTTGATCCTGATCCGAGCGCTCCTGACTCTAGCTCTGGAATATAGTTTCCACCTGTCGCTGAGTCCAGTCTGGGACTTCCCCCGTGCTGGCCGGTGATATCATCCTGGGAGCTTAATATCGTCTTGTATATGCTGTACCTATTTTCATTATTTGTTTTGTATTTTATTATTAATACTTCATTGAAGTAGTTTAGTTTCTTCTAAACTCGTAAAACTCTTTCTCTCTCCTGCTCCTCTCTGTGTGCGAGAGCATCTGTCACCGGCCATTGGCTGATTTTGGCAAAACCACGACAATATGATTAAAATACAGTGTGAAATAGAAGACTGCCAATGAAAACAGTTTTCTTTCGGGGTTAGAACTAGACGACTATTAGCAGAGTCTGTAGTCATCTTACACCAATTATAATTCCTCCCCTTTTAAGGAAGTAATCAGAAACTCTAATAATCAAATTTAAAAAGAAAAAAAAGAAAGAAAATAGTGCATCCTGTATAGGAAAACACCAGTTTGTGGTTCCTTGCCTCTGAAAGACTGGAAACTACTCAATGATGTTTAAACCACCTTAACCACGACCTTCACGCAGGATTTCAACATAATAATGCCATTCAAAGAAAACTGCAAGGAAAGAAATAATTAATCACAAGCTTCCTATTTTAATTAATGCTTCCTGTTGTAACAAGAATAGGGTAGGATTAAAGGTTGTCTGGCCAGTGGAATTTCATATGGCATGCTTATTTCTTACAGTAGCTTTTACCAAGTTGTAAAACTGAAATTATTCATTTAAACCCTTAAAATATCAACATGATGTGTTTACTACCGAGTCTTAAAAATAATTGGGTCATTATCATTAAAAGCTCCTTAACTGACTGCAACTTAAAAGTGTTTGCAATGGTGGAGATACGATGTCTAAAATGAACATGTTTTTAATCCCATTTTTAATGCTATGTGATCTAAACAACCAAGACATCAAAGACTGCACACTTTCTAAAAGAGGATTTTTCAGTTTAATGACATCCAGTCTTCCATTGCACTTTTCTCTTTGTCTCACGCCCTTAAATCTTCCCATTTATTTTAAATTACATTAAGCCTGCAGCACAGACAGACGTGCAATCCTAAACCTATGGCTGGGCGCAGGATTCCCACAGTGGCAGCCCCCTGTTCCGAGCAGCCAGCACCACCTCGCTCAGAGGTCACTTCCTTTTCAAATTGTCATTAGCTTCAAAGCAGGGGCAAAGGAGTCAACGTATCACTAATCCAAAGATGAATTCCAAAGAAAATGAGTGACAGCTCTGGTGTGCCAACTCTTTGCTGATGTTCCTGTCCTGATTTCCGTTGGAGTTTAACAAGGTTGTCACTGATCGGTCTGATGGCACACTCCACCACCACACTGCCACATACTAATATATATCCTTTAAACTGCAAGGTGGTTTATAGATGATTCACTTCTACCCCTACCCGCTCCTTGGTGAGCGCTGCCGGCTGGCTCAGCTCCCTCCCAGCACCGCAGCCGCTCGTTCACTCTCACCCTGGTGGGATGGGGAGGAGACCCAGAAAAGTAAAAGCCATAAACTCATGCGTTGAGATAAAGGCAGTTTAATAGGTAAAGCAAAAGCCTCACATGCAGGCAAAGCAAAACAAGGAATTCATTCAATGCTTCCCATTGGCAGGCAGGTGTTCATCCATCTCCAGGAAAGTAGGGCTCCATCATCCCTTCCTCCTCCTTCCCCTAGATTTATATGCTGAGCGTGACGTCGCACGGTATGGAATGTGGTCAGTTGGAGTCAGCTGTCCCGGCTGTGTGCCCTCCAAGCTTCCTGTGCCCTCCCAGCCTACTCACTGCTGGGGCGGTGAGAGGGGCCGAAAAGGCCTTGACTGCTCAGCAACAATCAAAAACATCAGTTCGCCACCAACATCGCTTTCATTCCAAATCCAAAACACAGCCCTATACCAGCTGTGCTAGCAGAAAGTTAACTCCATCCCAACCGAAACCATGACACTTCAGCTCTAGCCACACATGCAAACACCCTCTGCATTCCCATTAGATTTCTTTTGGGCATTGGTTTCTCCATTGCGAGCTGTCTCACACTACATGAGCTGCTAGGACTAAGGTTCAGCTTGTTTCGCTAGCCGGGACAGCTGGAAGCCAAAAGAGGAGGTAGCAGCAATCCATGTGTGAAGAGCTGAAAGGAAAGGGGTTCCTGCCGCAAAACCCACCACATCTTCATGGGTGAACAGGAGCTTGAAAAGTGCAGGAAACTGCAGGCCAAAGACAGGAACAGAGAGGCCGGAATGCCTTGGAGAAGAGCGGTCAGCACCCCAGGGAACCTGAAGCCTTGCTCGAAGGAAGGGTGCAGGGACCCTCTCCTCAGTTAAACCCTTCAAAGCCATCCATGCCTCAGCTTGGGAGACACAGAAAGATGCTGACACTCCAAGTCAGCTGTTGACAAGTAGGACAATAATTTGGTAGAGAGTTAAACTCACGGTTGCAGAGGTGAAAAAGAGATCTTCTGAATAGTTCAATACCTTGAACATCTTCAGCATAAGAAGTACTGAGTTACAGAGCATCTTCACAAACCGAGATGGTGTGTGCACAAACTCAGTGTCACCCTTTTCCTTCTCCCACTCTCCTATTGTTTATTTAAGATGTGAGTTGTTCAGAGCAGGCACAGAGGTGTCCCAGCTGCCTTTCCATTATCAATAAACACAAAATAAAATAACACAGCTCTGGTCTTTACTGTAAAGTGGATGTAATATAGTGATGTGGTCATTTCTTTTTTTTTTCTGTGGTGAAATGCAACTGCTGATGTTTATTACGGGTAGCAACAGAAGACCTTGTCCTAAATCAGGACCCTGCTGCAGTGCTGTTGTCCTGTCTTGGTGTTTTCTTCTTTGGTTTTGGTGTTTTGTTTGTTTGTTTTTTTCCCTTTTTCTCTAGAGATAAATTCAGAAAACAGTCTATCCTAATTTCAATCTGCTGCGTGACCGTGCAACACAGACGAATCAGACTTGGTAACTCAAAACTCCACCATTGTATCTACATGTCTATATACAGGACAAGGAACTCCTTCCTTGCAGTTGTGCTAAATGAAATCTATAAAACTGTTACAATGGCAATCTGAATTCTTCCATTCTGCACAATTGCACATAGCAGAAGACCACAGGAAACATTTATAAGTATACACACAACTCAACACCTGCACTGTCTATCTTGAAAACACTATAAATAGGCAATGACCCAAATCTAACCTGGCTCCAGTCCAAACCAGTGAGTCAGAAGGTTGGCAATTAAAATTATACTAAACAAGAAAACAACCTGAGAGCTGCTTCACCTTCATTTGGATTTAAATCCTTATCTAAGAATACTTCTTATACTTTTTTTCCCCCAAAACAAACCAGGCAGCAAGGTAATAATAATGGCACTAATAAATGCCTGAGTACACATATTCTTAATAAAGAGATTAGACAAAGAAGTGAAAAGTCCCTCATTTACACCTTCTTTGTGCCTTAATGAAAGCAATTAAAGAAACTGAACTCAGGGTCGAATAAACAATCTTATTAAACTGGAATAAGCCTGTTAATGAATAATAATTACTTTTAAAGGTCTGCTGAAGGTTCTTCGCTTCATTCACTGGCCGAGCTTCCAGATTAATGATTTACACTATTCTCTACTTTTTCAGTACTTTCAAACTTCACATTGTTACAGGATTACCAATATACTGCACTGAATTGTCCCATTCATGAATAATAATCAGATTTTTCCTGCTCTATACTTGACACACACACTTCAGCCCCAGGCCAAATCCCCTATGTTTTGTGGCTATAAACTGTGACACGTCAGCATGAGAAAACAGCTGTGTGTACAGGGTAGGCAATTGATAGTTTAGGAATTTATGGTTTTGGGACTGTGGCATTAAGAATTGTATTTATGAAAATAAAAACATACTCACTATGATGAATATACATTTAGACTGTAAACTTGTTAAAAGCAGGTATTTACTTTTTATTCTTCACTGACATAACATGTACTAATTAATCTGGTGCTGGTTCACAGATTCAGAGCCTTGAGTGCTATTGCCATCATAAACAAGCCAATTGCAAAAGTAGTGAAAGCTGCCTCAAGACTGGAAGTCTCCCTCAGCAAGAGGCTTTTTTGACCATGTGACGTTGAGATGTTGCATTGACAGAAGAAATCTATGCTACAAATCCTTTTTGAGTTATTTATACAAGCAAACATAAAACCATGCAAAGGCAGGCAAAGGGAGGGAGCAATTTTACCCAAGCAATGAAGCAATGAATCCATTATAGATACCAAAAACTTCACATGAGATACATGTGTCACCAGACAGATCAGCTTGTTTCAGCACTTCCCATTTGGAACAGATGTCATCTCCTTAAAATGAAAGAGGAAGAAAAAGCAAATAATTCCTCAAATCTCAAATATTTTTTTTCCAGCCAACACCAGCTTTGATGGTGACAAATGGAACTGGGCATAGTGGTCTTCCTTCAAACAACTGACTGTACAGATGTCATAGACTCATACTGGATGAGACGCCCTCAGGTCCCCACTCTCATGTTTTCTCATGGTCAGGATGCTTGCTCTCGACACTGGGAGCCCATAACACAGAATCTGCATTTGATGTTGAACTTAGAGGATACTTTACACGTAGGGCTGCATCTCACAGCTTCGCCTCTTTCCTCCACTCTCCTAAAAAAACCAAACCAATTTCCCTGTGATTTTTGTGCTTGCAAAAGACAAAATGGCACCTTCACAACCTGCAGCACTGAAACCTTTTGCCAACACTGAAAAACATCCTGTCTGTTTACCCAGGAAAAACAACTCGGAAGTGAAATAATTCAATCTTTCCTTAAGTTCCTCTGCTGCTCACAATTAGTTCCAAGGTCATGAAAAATCTATTATGTCTAAAGGCAGTAACTAATTAAAAAAACAACAACAACAATCCAACCAAAAAGAACCCTACGGATTTTCAGCTAATAGTTCTATTTCTTGAATACTCCAGTATTCAGTACTGTACTGACTACAGATCTCTACCATCAACTTCCCTTTTCTTTTTTTAATAAAGATTTAGCCGTGCCAAGCCCCCCCTTTTGTTTCATACATTTTAGATAAAATTCTCCTGCCAAAGAAACAGAACCGTGCTGTGATGAAAGCCACTGTCAGACGCACATAAAATCTCAATAAGCTCATCAATAAAATGGCTGCTTAGCTCCTATCCTAGGAGGAAAGTTTTAAGATACTGATGGATGACTTTGCTGAGGATGACTTAAAACAATGAAATAAATCCGGTGCTTGCAGGAGTGCAGGACAGATTCAGGGAAGACAGAGACGCGTGCACTGTGCAGCTTGCTCCTATCTGCCTTGCAGGGTTGGAGCCAGCCAAGCAGATGCAGGGTCTGTGAAGAATATACAGCCACCACAGCTCTGCTTTCCATGCCTCACACTCCCTAATTCTTCACTCACAAACATATCGACTTGACCCTGAGGCTGGGCATCTTCTTCTCCTCCAAACACAGACAACAAGAACATACATCAGGCTGTAAGTAAGAGCGTCTCCTGCCTGCCTCATCATGGGTACACAACTTTTTTCTTCAGTGTGCCATAGTCTAATTCTCCCTCTCCCATCTTTCTTGACTCCTTCTCCACCCCTTCTTCCTCTTCATTCTTCCCTCTCATTTTTTCCACATTCTCGTACCTTCCATCTTCCTTTCCTTAAATCACTTAAGCACTATTTGAACTAAGATGCTGACAGAATTAAAGAACAGCTTAGAGGATCGAGAAATATCTGCAATAATCATTGCTTCAAGCAATTACAATTGCTTACCAGACCAGTCTACCAAGTAAAATTTATCAGTAAAAAAACAATGTTACTTTGTTCACATAGCCAAGGTATCCCAGACTTTTTCAGAGTTATCTTCCAAAGAAAGGAGTGATAAGCTTTTTGTTGAAATATTTCACATTTCAACTATTATACTAGAAAAAGCACCCACATTTTCATTGCGGCACCAGAAGAGATGGGTTTACTCTTTCTGCCAGTCTGCATGGTTAAAAATGTAGACATTAAAAAGGGCTAGCACACTCTGTCTTACTCATTTATGAAATTATTCTAGACAGAGGTGGGGAAAAGAAAAAAGGAGGAAGCTCTTCCTTTGAGTTTTCCCTCTCTTATTACAGTTTTTCAAAACCTCTATACATCATCACTGTTCTCGGATACAATAATATTTTGTTTTCTTTTATCGTTCTAGTGCATATAATCTTTATTGCAGTTTGGCACGGCTTCGCGCTGTGCCTCCGGTAATAGGTACAGTTCATACTGGTGGGAAAACAGCCAGGGACAGAATTCAAGCTGCAAACCTGATAGCTACAGACCTATCTCAATCCCGTCAGCGGTCTCAAAGCTCATAGAGGAAATACAGAGACTGCACACCTGTTTCTGGTTAAACAAAGACAACTGGATTTTTATCAGTTTGACTGTCACCTTTTATAGAGCACCGTTTTGTCAAGAGCCACTAATGAAAGAGCTTAGCAGCAGATAAAGGACATACAGTTTTGATTGAATTCATAGATTTATCTAAAACATTTTCCAGCAAGAATTATATTACATCCTTTTCAGAGTTGAAACTGGATTATAAAGCATGGAAATGGATGTCTTAAAATATATATCTATATTATTGCATATGACTGAGCAGCTTTATTAATAATAACATCTCTGAAGATTTTGGTTTTGCACATAGTCTTGGTGAAAGTTTAAATACACTGACTGTCTGTAATCCATATTCATTTTAGCTGGTATTTTGAATGGATACCCTAGGAGAGAATGGAGTGGTTTAGCAGTTTGTATGCTAATATATAACCCAAGAGTTAATATGTTCACTTCCTTATTTTTTAGATGTTTTGTGCGTGCATGATCATGGACATGGCACTTGCTCCACCAGTGTTCTTTCCAATGCTACTTCTACACATTACAGAGGCACCATGTGGCTGAACTGTGTTGGGGATGGTTGGGCTGACTACGTACTGCGCTCCTGAAGGTCTGTATAAAGACTTAAAATAGACAACGCTAGCTGTGTGACGCTGCAGCTTCGAGACAGGGAGGTCTTTCTGAAAAGCCCACCTAACATTTCAGTGGTACCAGAAGAATGAAAGAAACTTCTGAAAAACTGAAAAGAAGTTCTGAATCAACACACAGCTTTTAACTGTCCTCTGAGACCATTAAAAGAATGAGTTAAAAAAAAAAAAACAACAAAAACCAGGATGAAAATTAGAGTCCCAAAGAGCAGAACAGTAGAGGAGTAGAGGAAGTTCTCATCAAGTTGGAGATGCAAACTCGATTCCCTTCCCAGAGCCACATCTAAGGCCACTCTGGGCAATGCAGCTGCCAGCCGACACCTTTCCATTCAGCTGAGGAGTCAGAGCTGAATAAATAACGTGCTAACCACATCATTTCTTTGTGCACATGAACTGCAGGACACTTGTGTGCCTCAAGTGCAGGCGCCAGATGGGATAATTAGGCTCAGACAGATCACTGACCTTCCTAACAAAAATACCCCAGAAATAGAGGTTGACTGAATAAATCTGTGTCATGTTATCAAACTCCCAGACAATCCACGGAAATCCATGTATACTGACTCATCCAGCAGTTTGGTATTCCTGTGGATGCATCCCATGCGCACTGAAATCATTGGGTTTGGGGTATTCTTAAGTATTTCTTGAATTTTCTTTATGAAAAACAGGCACTGAGAGCTCACTGCTGGGGACTACTCAGCTGTCTTTCCACAAAAATGATGAAAGCACATATATATGCATTTATGCTAAGATAATCTCTCTTTAATTATCACTGAGGCTGGTTTGTCACACTAAAACAATTTTGGGGAAGTCAAGGCTTTGAGACAGTATAAAATGCAAATGCCATTTCACCTTCCATAAATGGAACGCATGACACCCATTTAAATAACGCTATTTTATCTGGAATTATAAAGGTAAATATAATCAAATAATCTCATGTTTGAAAATAAGTTCATTATTTTAGAGTTACAAAGGCCACATGAGACACTGCGCTCTCCCTGAATCAGGGAGATTTCCTTCCTTTACCCATCAAGTCTGGTTTTCCTTCCTTGATAGGTACCACAATGTTCAAACCCATATTGATGCATAGCCACATTCACACGAGGCTACTCGGTTATCCTCTAGGCACTGTCATGTCATATAATTCTTTTCCATGACAATATGCCCTAAACCAGAACGGATTAGATACAGTGCCAATTATTGCTCAGCGCAATCTGCTATGAACAAAGCACGCACCACAGCCCCAAAGATGAGCAACTCTGGAAGTTGAGAGGCAGAAGATAACAGCGACTCCTCAAGAGCCCCATCGCTCCCAAGGAGATTAGGGCTGGCTCAGTGAGCCGCAGCGACCGGCAGCGTCTTTTCCTGTACCCCCATGGCCTGGTGCTCTCAGACAGCAAGAAATTTTAGTTTATCCAAAGGCTTTCTATGAGCACAGCCTACAAACTCCTTACACCACCCAACCCAGACATGCAGCTCCACTTGGCCATGCACTGGATGTTCTTGCATGAACGGCTCCATCTTGCTATTTGAGAATTGCATCTATATACATTACTTCCACAAAGGAAAGCTGGGAATCAAAAGCTAGTGCTTATTTTAACAAAACACAGGTGTTCCAAAAATCAAAATAACTAAATACTCAAATTCAACTCGCAGAAAGATCTGCCTTTTACATACAGTTCTTTGGCTAGGATATTCAAAGGTGATTGAAGCGACCTACACCAAAGTTAGAGGCAGGGCTCGGGTGAGGAAATTTTATGTCTCTGACTCCACACAAGACACACTCATACACATGGACACCATCTCCCACATACCCAGCTGATGATGTGCAAAAAAGAGTGAATCGCAACAGAACTGCAAAAGTATCTGTGTTTCTAAATTCTGTGCACAAGCCCCAGCAGAAAATGATTTTAACAGCTATTCAATTGGAGCTCTGCTAAATGAACTGACCACAAATTTAAAAAGGAACACAGATTTTTAATTATAAAGCAAGCAAGTAAGCAGGGAAAAAAACCAGATGACAATAGATCAAATAATTTTATCATTTATCTGAAGGTAAATCAGCAGTCCATCAAAACACAAGCGTTTACAAGAATGTATGATATGACTCAACCCAACTATTTAAGCCTAGTATTCTACCCATTTCATACAAGTCCCACCCATGCCACAACCACAGCCTGAATTCACAGACAATCCACCACATGTTAAGAGATTTGACCTTAAAATTACTTTAACACTGACCTCTAGTGACAATAGGTGGGATTTTACCTCCTTATTAGGGCTGCCCAGTTGGCAAAGCACCTTCGGGCCACTGTAATTTCGGAGCTTGCTTTTGCGTCTCCAATCCTCAGCCACCCCCACCAGAAGGAGCATGCAGCCAAGGAGGGACCTCCAACTTGTGTGTATTAGTCACAGTCACGGGTGAATTATGGGTGACGCACCACGGTCTGTAGAAATTTTATGATTAAATCCAAAACTCCGTTTTCACTTATTGAAAAGAGGAAAAGGCAACAAACAAAGATTTCAAGCCTTGTAACTGTAACAAATGTATTACAGCATCAGCTAGGCACAACTAATGACATGACAACTGCTGACATCTTCAGGCGGCCAACCAAAATGTCATCTTTCATCTCAGGGACTGTAAAACCAAGGCAACCTCTTCTCCTCTAATGCTCCGTAGCAAAAGTAGCCTTGTAGCTCTTGGTACAGCACTGCTGCAGCTTTCTCTGCGAAACAAGCGTGCAATCGTCTGTGAGCCCATGGAGCAGGTATTTTGCCCCTGCATGTTAAAGCAAGTTGTCAACCACCTTGTCTAAAGTGAGGAGGAGGCTCTAGCTGCCACTCCAGTACACAGCCCATCTTACTGTCTTTGCATGTAGAATCATGTAATATTTTGGGTTGTAAGGGTCCTTTAAAGTCCATCTAGCCTAACCCCTCTGCAGTGAGCAGGGACATCTTCAACTAGATAAGGCTGCTCAGAGCCCAGTCCAACCTGACCTTGAATGTTTCCACGGGTGGGGCACCTACCACCTCTCTGGGCAACCTGTGCCAGTGTCTCACCACCCTCATCATAAAAAAAATTTCTTCCTTATATCTAGTCTGAATCTCTTTTAGTTTAAAGCCATTACCCTATCACTAGAGACCCTACTGAAATATTTGTCACCAATGTCTGGGAGCTAAAGTAAGAAGGTGATAGCCATGGCTCACTGCAGGGAAGCATTTCAATGGGCAGTTTCAAAAGTGGAAAGTGCTTTCACTAAGCATGGTGCCTGAAATGTCTGTAGCATATCTATATCTACATATGTGCATACACACACATATAATGAACATGCTTATTCAAGAGCCTAGAAATCTGCCAGCGGGACCACCTTTGGAGCTGATCCCAACTTGAAGTAAGTATGTGCAGGTTTTATGTCATCTGAATCTATAAAGTTCCCTTTTGCATTGCCCAGATGTTGTAATCCATGTGTTTCATTTACACTAACATGACAGGGTAGATTTTCCCTTTCTGTCAACTATCTACCCTGAATATTTGTCTGTGGTAGCAGTCCTCAAAACCAGAGTCCAGAAAACTTCTGCTCTCCCCAAAACTTGATTCAAGGACTGTAAAGGTTTCGAGGCTGATCCTCCACTTAACTGATACAATAGGGATTTTCATGGAAGCATCTTCTGGGGCAGAGCCGTAGCCAGGTGACTGCACGGCCAGCAGCACAGCCAGGGGGAGAGCACCAGGCCCTGCTGGGGTGCATACTGCAACAGACCTCAGAGCCAAAGCCTTATCAGTCATACCTAAGCACAAGTACAAACCCATGTCTTTCAAGATACTTGACTTGACTCTCCAGTCATTTTGACTGGAAAGAATCATCTGTCAGAACAAACTTAACTAAGAAGACTGAAGATTAAACACTCGACTGATGTGAAATTAAGAAGTCCTCTCATACTGACAAATACATCACCTGCTCCTAATGCGCAACGGATAAAACTTCTCTGCTGAATGAGCTGCCAACAAGAAAAATCAAGGAAGGCGTTATTTTTCAGCATCACAGGCATATAAACGGTGCACTCGACAAATGCCTGCTTGCCAGCAAGGCAGCATTTGGCAACACACCTGGATCTCGCTTCCCCCAATGCTTGGACTGAGGATTCTTCCATGTTTTAGCAGCTTACCTAATCACAGCAAAACACAACAGCCACGGGAGAAGGAAACCACACCTTATTTAAACACACTGAAATCAAAACCCAACCTGCAGATTTAACGTTCAGGCTACAAACTAGGTAATGAGAATTCCTCATGTATTCCAGCTGTATATATGTATGGGTACTTAGGGATGTATATGTATAATTAAATTTAAATATCTATGGAAAAAGAGGAAGAGATATACACTAAATAATGGATGCAGAATTGCCTCTAAGTTGTCATAATCATTACCTGGCTTGGACCTCAGCATCAGAATGAACTGGTCTTAAAAACAATCATTCGCTCACGTTAGTGGCTGCCAAACCTCCATCTAAATCTGTTCATTAGCAATGTATCAGGTTAGCACGCTGCCATGGCAGGAAAATAATTAGCTTTTCATTGTGGGGTGGCACATTCTCTATCGCATTGACATAACAAATAACGCCATAAACTGCTATAATTTATTTGCTTCTGAGCCTTTTTTTTCCCCCTCGATTAGCCCTTTAGTAGATTGTATTAAAGACACACAAACTATAACTACAGACAGTCCTTTGACCAAACTGAGAAGTCTTAGACAGTCTGGAGAGCTATTACACAAGCAATTTATAGCCGACTTACCTTTAGGTCATTTAAATAAAGTTTTATAGAGCAGATGAAAGCAGACCATGCCAAAAGGCATCCTCATTAGGTGTCGGTCTCCATCATCTGCATGGACTGAGTAACGTGCTATTGCATCCCAGCACACACCACAATGATCGTGCACACATCACCACAATGGCTGTGTGGGAAAAATCTTGCTGCTGTTTTAAAGATCTCTTAATGAGGTCTCTTTTCTTGCCTTAACAAGGAACATGTACTTCCAGGATGGGTTTGGCTGGACTAAAGTCAAGATAGCCTAACCATTTTTCTCCAAAGTGCTTTAAAAAGAGGCAGTTCATAAAGGAAATTCTAAGATGTGGACAGTAGGGAACAGTAACATCACATTTTTGCGTATGTGAAAATGAACTCCTGTAAGAAGGTTTCTACTAGGCTCTACAGCATGTCACCCCAAGCACTTTCACCATAGCTAGGTTAAGGTATTTTATTATTTCTATCAAAGATATGATCTTTATTTTAATGCTAGGAAACCGTGTATCAGCACTGTCTTCTGCAGTGTGTTCATGGGTCAATTACATGATGCATTAAATACCTTATTATGTACAATGCCTTTTGATTTTCTTGCTTCTCCCTCGACTTTGTATTGAACAAAGGAGAGATTTTCATTGGTACTGTGCCTCTCCCCAGTGCCACACTTTATCATGTGTTATCACTGCTAGAGACCTCATCTGTTCTCACATGGGAATATTCAGCCTTCTTGCTGCTCTTTGTCTGTACTTCTGCAACCTCTTCTTAACAAGTGCTCAGCAAACACATAAGATTACATGAATCAGGTGGGAGGAACCAGTCTTTATATAATAGCATACTTCTAATAAATGCAAGCCTTTATTAATGAAGTCTGACAGATGTTTACATACCGCATTTCACATTCATATTTAACTAAAACTACCTGGCAGAAATCTTAACAAGAGGTCATCAAAATATCCAAGTAATTCCTTTCACTACCTGACATACGGTTTGGATGAATTTCATTTACCATTGTGCTGTCTTGTTACTTGGCTTCATGAGGTATAATTAACAGTCACTGCTCCTCCGTTCTCTTCTATCTTTAATAGGACTTACTAACTGCGTATCTCCCTCAAAATTGCCCAGCTTAACCAGTGATATCCCTTTTGAACTGAAAATGTTTGAAAGAGTTTGAGATCACACTATCAGAAAGAAATAGTAACTATTTTGGAGCATAAGTAATACCTTTACTTTTTCTGGGAAAAGCAATTAACACCACACTCTTGTGGAACTACCTTTGAGAAATGAGATAACATTGTGAGCAAGTATTTCAAACACACACAAAAAAAGCAATTGCTTGGATATAGATCTTCTTTATTCATTGCTGTTCAGCAAATAGTATTTTGAATCCTGTCACAATGCATTGTTTGCTCTTTTCTTTTTGCCAGTGTTCCATCTGATCAATTCCACTGGAAAAGAAAAAATAAATAAATCACATGTTGGGTGAGCATGCAGTGAAGATACACTTCTCTTTTCCCCAGGTGATAAACAGTGTGGGACTTGCCGCTTGCAAGCACTTCAAAGAAAGGTGGTCAGTAACCAGTGTGCAAGAGCAATGTGTTATGACGTGAGAAGAAACGATGCAGGAGAAAAACACTTACCATCTACAAGACTGTAAGGTAAGTTGGATTTATGCATGCCCATCCAAGGGCTATGGGCACAGAAGCAAGCAAACAGAGCTGAAGATTCAGCAAAAGAACAGGGCATTTAGAAGAAAGTGATGTTTTCCAGTAGAAAGTTGCTCCTCTAATAAAAATTTAACTAACATCAATGTAGGCAGCAAAAAAAAAAAAAAAACCAAAACCCAAAACATTGAGAGGGTCCTCCTAAATGAAGACAGCACCCAAAGTTTTTGGTTGCCAATCAGCTTTGGAATGTTAATCGTTATGGTTATTGTGCTGGTGAAGGTAAGGAATTACTTAAAAACTGTTATTGTTGTCGTTTTTTTTTTTAATCACTGCTGTACAGCTGAACATGCTCAAGGAAGCAAAACTGCATGGATAATTACCCCCATGGAAGCAATCCAGAAGTTCACAGAGTAAAAGCTGCTTCCAACTTAAAGATCAAGGTTTTAAATTAGGAAAGCACTTGAATCTCCAGCTGATAAAGATGTCTGACCTGCTGGGCAAAGGTAATCGACAGGGACTTAGTTCAGGACTCTCACAGCACACAGCACAGGGGAGTTCCCCAGTGCAGTAGTTTGAAACAGTAAGACGCTATTTAGAGCAACAAGAAAAACAAGCACTTCAATTTATAAAAGTAATAATAAAAAATACTAGAGGCTTTTAGCTTCTCCCCTAAGATACCCATCGCTCCTCTTCCTTCAGAGCCCTTTTGCAAACACAGGCAGGGGCGTACAAGTCAGACCCTGGTCAAACTAATGTCAGGAAAAGAAACAGGTTTTTCTGTTCTTGATCAGATCTGTACTTCACTTACGAGTACATTTTAAACAGGACTGGAAGAAAACTTATGAGACTGCTGTCATGCTCATGTGAGACCTGAGACATATCCCAAAGAATGAGGAGTTAGAAGGAGTTAAGGCAGACCTCCATTGGCAATCCTGCGCTGCATGGAAAGGCCACTGCGGTTGCAAAGCACACAACGTGGAAGAGCAAAGTGTTAAGAAATGAAGTTTAACGAAATCAGCCAATTCCCTGCTTCCACCAATCACCTGCATCAATTCACATCTTCCTTAATGCCTAAACCTTAACTTCCTGTGAAAAATAAGCAGAAAAAATTACACTGCACTTAGAATTAAAAGGAGATTTTGAATATATCATTTATTATCAGAGAGATGCGCTGCCAACATACTAACATACCACAACACTTTAACATAATCCTCCACCTCCCCTCAAAGCCAAGCAAACTCTTGGATGCATCAGTTAAGATAATGAAATAGTAATGAAAAACCCCTAAAGAATATAAAGCAAAACGCACAAGGTATATATCTTTCTTCATTGCTGCTTTTAATCACACTGCAAAATACTAATCAGCCATGTAGTCCCATTACTGTATCGCTGTAGCACCTAGCTAGTAAATAATTTCAATTTACAAACAGGATTATCTGCAAAGAATACACCTGAGAGCTTACATGGGCAGTGAGAGTGGCTCAGCTAACATTGGCTAATGCACTAACCCACAGTAACTCAATCTGGAGCAAAACGGGATTTCAGAATCTAAGAGCTCATAATTTAACCAAACAGTGTAGTGTTCTACTGATAGGGAACATTATTCCAAGAATATAGCATATAGCAAGACACACATCAGTATTTCAGACCTTGGAATTGTACACTCCCCCCAAATCTTTGCCACAATTTCAATTAGTGACACATAAATAATTAAAACAGACATCCAACAGCGGAATGGAGGAGCAAAATTAACCCTGGGAATACTTTCTCTAATGAACAGCATGAAGAACAAGACTGGATGCAGGAAAAACTTCAACTCCCTTAATGTTAGTTTTCTATGTTAGTTTGCAATGCGAGCTCCTGGATTGCATTGTTTTTTAACATCTTACATATCTCCACATATGCAGGTAAATAAAACTGCAATACAAACTCAGAAAATTATTATATAGAGAACTTCAAAAACAAACTAACCAAAAAAAAGCCCCGAGCAACTGAAGACTTCATTTTGAGAAGCACAAGCTAGCTGTTTCACTAGAAAATAAGCAAATTCCCAGATGCATCTCTATGTAAAAGAGAAGTGGTCAGGGAAGACAAATCAAACAATAGCACACTGTTTACTCCAACACCCTGGTGGACATTAGCATGAAGGCACTTTCCTGTCTGAACCAGAACCAGCATTCAGGACTACACAGGATGGCAGATACATGAAATTGCTGTGGGAGCAGCCTAAGGTCCATCAGACCTCTCTCTCTTTTTAAAAAAAAACAAAAATGCATGAAAGTTGCCAGAAAAGTTATTGTTCTCCTCCCATCCAAGGATTTGAGTGTTTCTTTTTTCCTATGAGCATTTTCATCTTTCTGCTCCTGGAGCGGAAGCAAAACACCTTTTAGGAACCCAGGAGCCGTGACACACTGAAGTTCTGACTCCACCACAAAGAGCTGGCAGCTTGTTTCCCACGCTCGCCTGGCACCATCACTGCTAGACAACTGTTTGGGGCACATCAATCATCGACTTTCACTTCAACCCACAGTAAAGTGACAGCTCCTGCAAGCAGTTGCCATGAAAGTGACCGATACAGCAGAATTTAGCTGTGATGTATGAGTTAAACCTGCAGGATCAGGTAAGGGGAGAAAAACTGACTGCGGATGAAATGCTATTCAGGCTCACTGTAGCAGCCTGTAATGAGAAAATACTGCAAAGTGAGTCCTGGAAAGCTTATACGATACACTGCTTTTGTATTTTAATAGGATCTCCTGTATCCTCCTACTGAGGTATGAAGTACAACTTTAAATACTAAACACTAGTGTAACTTCTGATTGTCCTCATGCATCTGAGCAAAATGACAGGATGTTATACCCTCGGGGACACTTACTGCTGCCTTTGGACAGGAGAACTCCCAACTAAAAGCATTCTGGCTTCTTGATGAAAAAAATTTAAAAAATATATACACACAATATGTATATGCAATAAATATATATACACTATATACATAGATTCATCTTGGCAACCGATTCAGGCTCAGTATAACTGGATACTTTTGCCATGTCTTCAGACAGATCCTTCTCATCCTGACAGCTTTCTATCACTAGAAAAAAGAAATCATATACCCTGGGAGTCAATACATTTTGTACATTAAATAAATACCCTTAGAGGAAATAACACACCTACCACTACTTAACCAGCTCGGCATGAAAATACCAAGTCAATACCGGATCCCGTATGTGTGTGTATGTGAGCTGGAAACGAAGAGGCCGATACGGTTTTGGCACAAGTTTTTTGGTCAGCCCAGTTTGCAGTGGTAATCCATGAAGAGTTAAACAGGTTCTGACCTAAGTGGAAAAAAATGGCACCAGAAGAAAATTCTGTGATTCCTGCACAGGAAGGACACATAGCTTGTGCAGCCACCAACTTTCCCAGAGCAGAGGGAGAAAGTGAGAGAGGTGAGCAGAGAGATGAAATGGGGTTAAAGGAATTCCTTGAATTAAGGCGACACAGACTGAACTTCCTCTTGGCTTCATCCAACAGCAGAAACCGACACCAAAACCTATTTCCACTAGTTTACCAACTTCACCTACCAGATTTGGAAACCACTTTAAATGCCCAGTGCAGCCAAAAAGAAGCAAGTCTGTTATTTCTTTCTTTTCAATAAATAGCTGCCAAAATATCTGCTACAGTTTTTCAACCTACCTGCGTATTCACTAGGCAATTTTAATCACATACAGCTGTTAATGCAACTTTAATGGTGTTTTTCCCCCTGAAACATTAATTCCCTCTGAAACATTAATATTTCCTGGTTAACAGTCCCATATTATAAATCATTTTGTGAAACACACCCTATTAAAGTGTGAAGTTTGTGCAGACGTTTTTGCTAAGCAACTCAGGCACGCAGAAACATGGAATAAACACTACCCTGCATACGCAGGCATTCAAATACCTGAACTAAACACATCAGAACGGAACAAATCACATTGGCGCGTACAATATGGGTGGAACTGGGATTAGTTTGAAATTTTTTCTTGTTCATCACATTATTATTTTTTAATGGAAATTCCTTTTTTTTCTAAATGAAATACTGCTTCAATCTTATAAAGGAGACTTCACAATCACTTTATGATTCCTGTATTTTACATCTAGAAGAGACCACCATGACCACCTGATTTTATCCCTTCCTTAATGTAGGCGTAACAACCACTGTCAGGCTTTGAAACTTCTGGGTCTTCTTGCTATACGTAAGTTAGCTGCCAAAGCATGACTGAAAAAGGTATTTAAAATGAAAATAGAAAGAGGCAGAGAAGACAAGCAAAGGCACTATTTATTTAAATACATTCCTGATGTTTCCAATAGTCCTGCCTTGACCTCTACCTGGACAGCATAATGATACTTTCTTCATTGCTGAGATCAAGGCACATACGGTCGAGGGCATATCATATTTTATTTAAACACACTGCAGGAGGACATTAAATTTTACAGGTCAGATTCTCCATGATGCTTGAGCAAATCTGGGGCTGCAAGGAAGAGCAAACAGCCAGCTCATGTGAGAGCTGCCAAAGTGCAGCTTCCCTTTATCTGCCCAGAATAAACATCCTCAGCCTTGTTATGGCCAGACAGGTCCCTCGGACCAACACACCTTCTCTCCACCCGGATTTCAGAGGGACGACAGCTCACGGGGGTGATGGTACTGCCTCAGCCAGCACTGTTTTTTAATAGATTTGAATCCCGTGGTGAGACAAAGTCCCCTTGTGCAAAGAGCCACTAAAGGGGACTGCAGCTCTGCCAGCCTTTGTCAGGTTTTTGCCCCTCTTCAGAGCTCCTCTGCACAGACGGAGGTCCCCACCTGCCATTTAGAGGTACTCTCAAGTCACCCCATGCCTAAACATTGGAATTGTACAGAAAGGTACTAAAGTAAGTTTCAGTGAGTCAGCCTCTCAGTACAGGAATACAAACCATGACCATTTACCCTCTCGGCCCACGTCATGTTAGACCTGTACCTTACTAGCGGCAACCATTTCAACCACACGATGCATGTACTTCAACCACAACTATGAACCCAAACATGAAATGAGGTCCTGACTCATCCCACCTAAGGCACCCGAGATGACTGCATTCAGAGCAAAGTCTCCCTATTGCATGCCCAGTGAGAAGAGACAGGACACCTCCTGTGGATGTTACAGTCCCTGAGCACACAGGCAACCCCCTGGGCATCAGCGCTTGTATTTCCCGACTGTGCAGCTAAAAGCCTTCACCGACAGGAGAAGTTCAGCTCTCTCTGCTGCAGAAACAAAAACAATACCGATGCACAGATGGATAAACGCTAGGAAGACATCAGGATCAGCTTCATCTTATCTGGGGCAATCTTTCAGTCACATAATGAAACAAAAATCTCTTGGGGACCTTAGATGCAAATGTTTTTTTTGGTCTAGCACCCACGCCTCCCCCTCCAGGCTCCGTGTGGGCTGCCGATTTAATCTCATCCTCCTGGAAAGACACTGGCAGGAGCAGGGCCACCCTTAACTCCATCAACTGCTCCGTGGCTGCACGCTTCAGGCAAAGCAGCATTCGGCTGCATACGCCTTTTAGGGCTCTAATACTGGAAATACAAGTGGAACAGACAACCACGGTAATTTAATCTAGCAAGATAATTCACTTTCTGTATTGCCCCCCACCCCCTCTCACTGCTCCAAATGAATCAGTGACAAGTGTCCAGCCTTTGCCTAATGGAACAGGAATTGTATGCCTATTATCTTTACCCTTCACTCCATATGAATGGTAGAAATGTCGGTGCCCAATTTTGAGCATATTGATACCACCGTGAACAGGGACGGCTTCCACTGAAGTAACTACTTTGCTAGTACCGTAAACCAGGATGGAGAGCTGAATTGGGCACTTATTACTTAATGCAACTCTCTGAGGACAGATTTAACTTTGCAGATGTTTTTTCTTGTTGCTGCTGCTGTTAGTTACCGAAAGCACAAAGCTCAAGACATCAACCCACACAAGAAGAAAGCCGCTCCTCCACTCCTCTCTGTCTTCACCCTGCTTCCTTGCAGGGCAGGCATATAAGATAAACACACAACAGCTCCCTTAGCTGCAGTGACTTGAGACATAAAAAGCAGGAAAATTCCCTCACCCTAAGATTCTCTCAGTGAGGTCTCACTTTCTATACCTTCCTTTCAGAGCAGATACTTCTTTAAAGTACTCCTTGTCCCTGCCCACAAAGACGAAAATAACACCTTCACCTATGAAGGTATCTCCATTCCTTCTTGGAAGGCGGGATGTGACATAGAAGATTAAGATTGGATACTAGGAAGAAATTCTTTACAATGAGGGTGGTGAGGCACTGGAAGAGGTTGCCCAGGGAGGCTGTGGATGCCCCATCCCTGGAAGTGTTCAAGGCCAGGCTGGATGAGGCTTTGAGCAGCCTGGTCTAGTGGGAGGTGTCCCTGCCCATGGCAGGGGGGTTGGAACTAGATGGTCTTTAAGGTCCCTTCCAACCCAAACTATTCTATGATTCTGTGATTATTAAATCCAACACGTAAGACCATTCTTTGCCACGCAAGTTTTCCATTTGCTACTTCTCACATTGAAAGTAAGTCTGTACCTGTACATGTGTGCCACTGTGTCAGCCGATGGGCAGTCACCCACCCACCTGCACCTCCTCTCAAGGGCTGCCAGCAGTTCCGTGGAGTCAGGTTCGGAAAGTCCATTATACGCCCCCTCCTTCCCACAAGGCGTAACGCACAGTGTCTCATACCTGCCAAGAGACTGAATTCCTTCATTTCTAATAACGGCAGGCTTTCACTAGGTCTCGTCCATAATTCTTAATCAGGTATTTGTATGTGGTCCTACCAGCGATGGATGTGGCTGCTTAGCAGCCCTGACTGTTGGTTGACCGACAGCAATTCGGAGGCCAGGCAAGCTGGGAAAGTCATAGATGTTATGAAGAGCCAGGAAAGGGAAGGAAACCTGAGTTTAATCTGCGCATTTTCAACACACAAATGTTAGTCAGTGTAGAGAACCCAAACTTCACTTTCCATCCCTTTTCTGCCTCTTCCAAGGGTGGGATGCAGAGCACGACAGCAGTCAGCCCACTTAACACGCTTTCCACAGCTCCACCTTTCCCACCACTCAGGTTATGCCGCTGAGCCCCCTGTACATCACCCAAGCTCTTTTCGGTCATTAACATGATGTCGTTGAAGTCATGGCTGCAATCATCAACCCCGAAGCACAACGAAGCGATGATTGCTTCCCCGACTCACATTCACGGCGTGTTTGTTCCAGTAGGCTTGAAAACGAGGGGATGAGACAGGGTAGGTTTTTCCTGCTCAGTAGGTTTTTGCTCCAATCTAATTAAAAACATTCAGCAATTCACTGAAGTTCCTTGCAAACTGCACGTGTCCCTTGCTTTAAAATAAGCTCTGGAAGTGAACCGCCTGATACTGTTTTTTTTTTTTAAATGCACTCCCCAGATGGAAAGGATTCCTCAGAAATTTCTTTGTGATCCTGCACCAAAGCTGCTGAACCAGAAAAGCCGATCTTCTTCTGAACTATCTTGTTTTTGTTGTTATTGTTAATGGCTTTTTTCCTCCTCTAAAAGCTAACAAGGAAAGCCACTCTTGGTTCTCTGACATGCAGAGAAGTGACAGTACAGCTCAGTGGAAACAGTCAGCTCTGGTCACCTTGGTCTGAAACTGGGTCAGGGATACTAGCTTGTGGGCAGATTGAAGGAATATGCAATTAATACTGGGGATTCAGACACTGAGGAACAAGACCACCCTTTTCTTGCAGGCAGAATTTGGGTAATTCAGCTTTAGCACTCAGAGAGGGCAGCTGCCTCACAACTAAGGTGTGTTTTATGTCTGATTTTTTTTAAACAGGTCCCATTTCTGGGAAACATGTTCGGGGATCTATGTGAACAGCCAAGCCAAGCCCCGCACAGCTGTACCACCTTAATCCAAAGGCAAGCCATCGCTGGGAGATGACCACCGCAGTGCACAACGTTGATGCTCGTGGAAGAACATGCACCAGTGGAAAGTCGATCCAGCTCCAAAGAGAGAAATTCAGTGGAAAAGACAACAGAGACTTCACGTACTATGCTTGTAACTCCATCCCCAAATACTGAAAACAGACCTTTTGTCTGCCAAGAGTCACCCCCACCTGGGGAACTGCCACAGAGCGTGATGCACACACAAAGCCTGTGAGCACCTCAGGAGGCTCTTGCCATCACACAAGTGCTGAAGGATCCTCTAGTTCAGCTAGCCATCATATCACCAGCTCCCAAATTCAGCCTTTTTCAGGAACTGCCCCTCAATGCCTCAAAAAATGCCTGTCCTCATCTCCATAAGCAGAGTGCCCTTAAGCTGTACAGTAGAGAACAAATTCCTTCAGGGCTGTAACAACCAATTAAGGAATGTGAAGCAATTACTTTTATACCCATACAAATGGAACTCCTCCAACGCAATTAGCTATCCCTTATCATCTACTGTTGAATTTGCGGAAAGCATATGCTGTACACTCTCTCCTCCCCTAGCTTTTCCACAATTTTAATCAGTTTGTTTTAGCTAATGTAATGGAACCCACCTATTCTAGAGAAATAATATATGGCTGCCAATTATCTGAATATTTTTATATGTCTTTTTTCATTTTAAATATAATTTCATTTGAGATGTTGCAGCTTTCATTTCTATTAATAAATTATCATTTCTTCTTTATAAGTGATGAGCTAGTGTGTCATGTAATTTTTTCCTCTAAATAGACCAAGACTTTGATCTAATGCAAGCCCTTGCTGGGAGTAGAGAGACTTTCTGTCTAATTTAGTTACGAAAAATATTCAATTAAACTTGGGAGTTTAATTCATTTAGTTATGAAAATTAAATGAGCTCAGTAAGGTACATTTGATTTGCCTTGGGAAAAAAAAAATGAAGAGAAGAATCTCTGAAAGGGGAACAAATAAGAAGGAAGAACAAAAGCAACTTTTACTGCGCACGTTGAAAGGTGGGTAACATGAAAAGCCTGAGTTCTGTTTTGTGTGCCTATATAAAACATATCCACAATGAGTTTATGCAAAATTTATATTCAGAAGCCACACGAATATCTGGTATTAACACCCTGATTTTCTCCTGGGTAACAAAAATCCCTGTAGGTCATAATCGAGTCCATCCCAGTCAAAGGAAGATCTGGCTCCTCACATTGGGAAGACACCACCCACAGAAAACTCTTCTCCATCTCCGTTTGGGGCAAAAGGGAAATATTTGAATTATTTTTCAAAACCAGAACAGAACAACGTGGATCTCTGACAGAAGCCCCCCTTCTTGCTTTGCAGCTGTCACTCACCATTTTTGCAGATAGGACAGCACTGGTCGGGCTCGTACACTGGGTCCACACACTCCGTCTGGGGACAAGCCGAGACAGTGCACAGCACTTCACCATTGGCTTCACAGCGACACTTCTCACATGGAGAAACCTGAAACACAAATCCAGTCATCTTTTTAACTCTTTCACTTAAGGTCCTCCTGAAGCGTGCAATGCCCACCTTCCCATCTGCGTTGTTCTTCACTTCTTTTTCCACCCCCCTTTAAAAAAATGCTTTTTGTGGTCTGAATAATGAAGCTGGGCTCCTGCAAAATTACAGACCCACAGCAGAAAACATACAGGTTCTGCTCCCAACCTGTGTCCCAAACAGAAAAGTCAAAGGGATCTTGGGAACAAGAACTCTTTAGACTTTTAACACAGACAAAGCAAAAATTTCCCTACCACACTTCTGATGAACTTCCAGCAAATTAAGTTCAGAATTCAGATGAGATCTGGTTTGATTCTATTAGAGGTTCAAAAAGTAATTTAGCAAAAACCTATTGTATTTAAAGAAGAAAAATTTTAATAAAAGAAACATGAAACCTCTTTTAATGGAAAGCCTTACTGCAATTTTTCCAGGTTTGAAAGCTTTTTGGTAGCAGGAAGTTGCATTTTATTGAAAATCATCATTTTTTAAGAGAAGTCAGGAAAAAATCCATCCTTTGAATTCAGGTATTTCCCGTAGGTTAGCTGTAGCAAAATACAGGCCATCCTTTTTACCTACTGAAATGTCACTGGTTTTGAAAACTCTACAGAATAGGAATAACCACAAGATAATTACTTGAATGACCTACTTCAAAGAAATTAATTCCAAACCAAACAGCATCAAGGCCCTATTTAGGAAAAAATGGTCTTTCAAAAGTCTGCATTTGCCACATGTACAATTCCAGTTGCCCTCTTCAGTGTTCCCAACCAGGCACTGTACATGGCATCGCTGATGTCCTCGTACCACGCAAGGAGCTGAAGGTAGAGGGAAGCCAGGGTGCTATAGAGAAATAAATGGTGAAATGTAAATTTCATTGCTATGCTCTAAATAACCACGCTGGCATCCATGCACAGAACGCAGGATGAAAATGCAGCTGTACGGTATTACCAGTGATCTTCTAAATCCACAATCTGTGCAGAACCTAGGTTTACTTAACGATGAGGTAATTTTTCTATACACCCTTTTTCATTCCAGATTCCAGTTGATGCCAGACAACTACTCATCACATTTCTCCAATAAATGCAGAGCAGATTCACATCTAAAACAAATTATTATTTGTGAAGAATCACCCAGATGTCTAACTTGCAGATCATCTGGTTTCTTCCCCCTATTTCTTAGGCAGCCCACCACATTTCTCCTCTAATCCATTCTCTGCTTGCTTGCCTCTTTCACACCCTTCTCACTTCCAAAGTTCAAACATGCTGATGCTTGCACAGCGTTGTCTACAGCTAAATGCTCATCCATGCTTTGCCACTGCTCTTCCCACCTGCCAGGGCTGTTATTTGCTTATGCACTCACATATCCTTTCACGCCATCCCCTCTGCTTAGAAAGCCTAAATAGGGTCTCTTGCTGTGTTACTTTCTGCTTTTATTACTATTATTTATTTCAGGCTTCCTTTGCCAGCTACTCACTTGCAGTTTTCTCTTTGCATTACACTCTACCCAGGATAACACCACACCGTACATTTATAAAATGCTACAAGGAGGCTGATAGCCCAGTACTGCAGATTTTTATTGCAGGCTTTGGGACAAGAACTTTGTCCTGTAATTGTTTATGAACTGCCACGTTCATTTGCAGAGCTGGAGTGTCAGCGGATGGGGAGGTTTCTGATGCAGCGTTCAGAGTCGCAGAGCTGGAGTGTCAGCGGATGGGGAGGTTTCTGATGCAGCGTTCAGAGTCGCGAGGCTCAGCTACTCCAGGTAATCACTTGAACTGCACGTGAAATTTTAAGTGTCTGCAAACCTGAGCTCCTTACTATCTGCAAGCCAATAGAAAGAATCATTCCCTCTGGAGTTATATCCAGAAGCAATACTTACTAAGTTATGAAAACATGCTTTTTGGGGAGGATTATTGATTTTTTAAATTTTTTTTTAATTAATCCTACTTGATGAACGTCACCAGAACGCCATTCCGATGATCAGGCTCAACAAAGCAAAGCTATAGCTTTCAGTTGGTTTCAATGCTTTCAACATTTTTTCACCATCACTTGAAAAAAATGCGAATTTGACAATGATCACAGTTCAACGAGACCAGTAACTACAACAACAGATTTTCCCTCTCCCAGGACTCCACTTAGTAGCTATGTAAAAACTAGAGTATCTGATGACAATCAGGAAACAAGACAGCACACAGATGTTATTCCTAAAACCTCTCATCTGTAAAATCTAAACATATTCTAATTAAGCAGGTTGTTTACTAGAATTCCAAATTTGACAGAAGCCTAAAATTCCTAGAACAAGAAGCCATTTAATGAAGCACTGAAAACACGACTGAATGAGAAACAAAATTGATCCAATCTTCATCTAATAATGACGATGCAGAATAATTCATTCTCATTCTATACAGGACAAACACTTGAAGACTACATCTTTCATAAGCGGAGTACACTGTCAATGTGATACTGCAGTCAAGAATACCCTTCCTGTATTATAGATCATGGGATTTCAGGGGAATAGTACACCTTTCAGAAGTATTGCCATCTGTACAACCACCAACATGAGTAATGGTAGCAGGGTTAAGGAAGGTGTCCATGTGCATATTTCTACAAAGCTCTTTTCAGGCATGTAAGTGAACCGCAGTGCCTGCTAAAATGGTATTAATGTCAACATTTATCCATTCATCTATAGACCGAATGGTAGTGTATTGCTTTTTATAGATCAATAGGATGTAGCAGGAACTGTAGAAAACCCCCGCTTCTTTCCCCATCTTAATGTCAGCTTAATACCTGGAGGCATAATCATCACTAGAGAGAGAGAGATAGAGAGAGAGAGAGAGAGACAGAAAGTGCGTATATATAACAACAGCTAAATAAGTCAGAATGAAAAGACACATTTGGTCCTTCATTTCCTCTCCTCGACTCCTATAACGTAGCGCAGTTCCTCGTGGCAGCCAATGCAACCAGCATCCCACTTGTTCACCTGGGAAATGAAACGACCAGCCCAGCAGCACTCACGCTTAGTGCATCTGACATAACCAGGCTGGACTGGAAATAATGCAACCTATCAACCTCTCTCTGAAGGCTAATGATACCATGTCTCTGTGGTCTAAGGATGAAGCTATTAACTCTACAGCATCAGTTCTGCCTATGCAAAAACGGTGTGAAGACAACGAGAGGCACAGAAGTCTTAAGTATTCACCAGGCAGCTGTAAAACCTGTAGAAAATAAAAGAGTACAGATGGCAAAAAACCCAACTTCCTTAGAATTGTTTAAAGGTAAGTTCATGAGCAGATGTATAAATGAGTTGCAGACATTGTAAAGAAGTAAATGCACCATTGTGTAAACAGGTAGATTTCCCACTAGTGGGGTATGAAGAAAACAGTAGCTCAGTAGAGGCAGTAAATTTATCCAGCAACTTACTGTAAATTGTCATAATTAAGAAGTGACAAACGATTTGCACTCATTGAAGTTCTGGTCCAAAGTTATTTGAGCTTTCTTTTCTCTCCTTCCACATGCAGAAGTTCAGTTAAAAACCAAAACAGACTAAAACCAAACCAAAAAAAAAACTGAATTTAAAAAAAACCCCTAAAAATCTACATTTGGTTACTTGATTCTTGAAAACATCTATGTTTAAAAAAAGAAAAAAAAAATCAATCATAATCCCTAACTGACCTGCTATTGTGCTGGAATTTTTCTTAATATTTCCTTGACACTTACACAAGTCAGGAGAACATGAATGGGGTTAGGCTGACAAGGATAAACACATTGGCCTTGTTTTCACTTCACTAGGCTTTCAAAATACCACAGATGTTTTGAAATACAATTAGGCTTGTTGACTTACGTATTTCCAAATTATTCACAAATAACCACAAATTTTGGTAGCAGAGAAATTCTAAAAAAAAAAACCACATGAAACAACAACTTTCAAAAAATGTAGCTCTTTCCCAAACCTCTGAAGAGAATTTATAGTCCTTGTAAGGCTACTACTTTGTAAGTTAGCCTGCGTTTTCAAATCTTACTGTAAGATTGAAAAACACCTAGTGGAGCACGTGCTCAGCAATCTGCAACTCCAGTGCAGAATTTTATCCTCACTGCATTTCAGCAACTAAGGCTTCTGCTCCCAGTTCCACTCATACGGATGCTGTGATCCCTCTGGAATCCTGCCTCACTGATACCCACAGGAGAGTAGAGTGGTGCTGATGGAAACTGCTTTATGAGACCTCATCCTTCCCCAACACTTGTGTTGTGTTTTGTGTTGACATCCACATCCTTTTTGCGAACAGAAACACACGTGCACACACACAGGCAAAGCCTGCAGGAAGGACTGTAGATCACAGAAATGCATCAAACTTCCCATTCCCTGGCACCCTCAGCTTCCCAGCTAGCACTGGCTCCAGTCAGGGCAATCTTTTGCCATGCCAAGCCATATATGAATTTTATATAAGCAAACTCCCAAACCTGCATGCATATTTATGCATAAAAGTTTGTGCAGGTGATGTCACTTAAAAGTTAGGAGGTCACCTTTTTCTTCCTTCCGTGATCTCTGGTACTTTTTGCCACAAACTGTAGGTGCAGACACAGAGAAAAATCAGATTGTTTCCATTTAGAACTCCTTCCCTGACCTTAAATAAGAGATTGCATATTGGTAACCTCTCTAAGACCATCAACTTTAAATTTGTAAAATGACCTTTGCAATCCTGTGCAACTACTTGCATTTGCAATTGCTGCCACTGAGCAGCAGCAAACCTGCCGACACCTGTACCTCACCTCCCAGGCATCTCCACTGACTGCAGCGGCACGGGCAAACAGCTCGCTAACAGTCTTCCGCTCACAATATTGGAATCGACGCTGAAGCCCCACTAAGAACCACTATCCTCACAGGTCCAAACAAGGAGGCTGCAGTTCCACTGCCCAACTGCGTCCGTAACTTTCCTTGTGCATCCCGAGCAGACATCCCTCCTCACTCATGTTTCCAAAGCTGGCTAACTAAAAAAGCAGGAAGGGAACCAGGGAACTGATGTTTCATTACAGGAGGGTATCAGCACAAGGGCTAAAGGCTGAACGGGGTTAAAAAGAAAGCTGAAAGCCAAAGTCTTTTCAGAACACTTCTGTAAATGTCACCATTCAGCATTCCCTTTTTACCACGGCTGCTAGCCATGTTCCAATGTAACAGGAAGCCCTACAGTTTTATCCTCTCGCTACATGCTTAATACAATAAGGCATTTCAGGCTTGCTTTACAGACATTAATACGACACCACTACATAAAAACACAGAAATGCAACTCGTTAGAACATGGGGGACAAGCCTTTAAAACTTCGACAGGGAGACCCACAGAGAACATGTGCAGAAGCATCACTCTTTTGGCCACTCCTCAGAATTAACTTCTCTGCGAAAGGAAGGATCTCATAATCCCTCTCCAAAAAGGTCACGCCAACCAGCTGCTGTTTAAGCCTTCTCCCTCTTCAAGTAGAAAACTGTCACCCCAAAGCTGAATGCAATCCTTGAGGGTGACACAGAAAAAGGGAGGATGGTATGATGCTTTCTGCCATGCTTTGAAAAATCACTGATGATCTACACATTACTGCCTACAGTGAACAAGGGAAAAGACTGGTTTATTCTGCAAAGAGTAATTCTGCTCCTGTATTTATTCCTTTTTTTTTTTCTTCAAGAAGAAGAATGTGGAAAGACATTATGAATTGAAGTTATGTTTCCAAGAACACACAAATACGACAGAGAGCAAGAGAGCAGAGGTGGCAACTCATTTATAGCCTTGAGCTGCCAGAACCCCAAACTGGATTTCGTACTCCCCTCAACATACTCAGCTCAAAAACCTTTGGTGTGCTTAGAAATGGGTTTTGAACCAGCCCTGTACTGAACAGTCATTCACAAGGCTTAGAGTCTGCTCACAGATCTCAGCCACAATAAAATACTATAGGGAAACAGGCAAAGTAAGACACCAGGGAATTGGCCCCAACTCCAAAACTTTCCAGTGCTCGGTAGTAAGTTGCATTTTCAATGATAATGACCTTGCACAGTGGTGATAAAAAGGCCCTATTCTAAAACAATTTCCCTAAACATACAGCTTTTCAAGTCCGTTGTTTAGGTATCACTGTCATTCAGACTGCAAGCCATGCTCTTATTAAAAAGAAGGCCCACAGTCATTCTCAGTAAGCAAGTGTTACACAACCAGTTTACATGGTTAAAAAGGGGATGAGAAATGACCGTTAGGAAAAAGGTACCATCAGAGACTGATTACTAGGAACAGAAGTCAGCCCACAAAACCCTGCTCGATCCCTGCAAGGTAGAAGTTTCACAGTTAACAGTTAGATAAGGAAACAAATGGAAATTCTCATAAAATTCACACCACCACCGAGCAGCATCCTTTCAAGCAGCATTTTTTACTGTAAATACCAAAGGAATTAATAAAGATCAGCCCCCTCATTTAAAAATGTTACAGTATCATAGAGCAAGAAAGGTCATGTTTAAGGGGAATAACTTACAGCCCTGCAGAAGCAGTATGAACATGGAAACGAAAAAGGGAGGGGGAGACCCAGAACACCCCCTGAGAAAGCACCCGAAGAACGCAACACCCCCTTAAATGGCGGAAGGACCCACAAAAGGCCCTCTGGGCTTCAGCCCTTACCATGAACTCCTCTAGGGTCTGGTAGGTTTTGCCTCGGAACTCGCAGTAGTTCTTCCTCTCCTTGCACTGCGGGCAGCACTGGGTGGTGTCCACGTGGAGGCAGCGAGGATGGAGCCGGGGGCACTCGGGCTGGATGCAGAGGGGACCCTCCTCGGTGCAGAGGCAGGGGCAGGCGGAGGGGCCCGGCGCAAACTTCTCCCCGATGGCGTAGACGAAGCCGCTCTCGTCCACGCAGCCTTTCCCACGGTAGTCCGGGTAGGCGTACTCCTCCAGAGGCTCAGGAGTGACGCTGGCGACAGCTTCTGGGAGAGAGGACTCTTCGGCCGCCTGAGGTTCCTGGGGAGCGGTGTCCCTCTGCTCTTGCACTTGAATGCTGCCGGATTTACTGCTCGTCCCCTGGCTGTTCCAAGCCTGCTTTTGCTTAGTCCAAGACTCCTTGTTTGAGTAGTTCCTGCTTCCTTTGCTCTTCCAGTCCCTGCCGCCCTCCTCCCTGCCGCTCCGGCCGATCTCATTCATTTTCCCTGG
>VXBO01011636.1:770467-819075 GCA_013400135.1 Rhinoptilus africanus
AGGGGGGAAAGTGGGGGGTTCAAGGCCGACAGTTGAAACTTTTGACGGTGTAAGGGCGTCGCTTCGGGACATCAGCTTCATTCCCGCCCGAAGCCTGGATGCGGCGGGGACGGGCGCTCTCCCCGCCGCCCTGCTGCCGCGGGGGCGCGGGACCGGGGGGGCGCGGAGGGCAGGTGTCCCCCGGCGGGGACAGTGGCGCGCTCCCGCGCTACAGCGCGGCAGCGTTTCATGGGGGCAGCGCCCCTCCCTGCCCGCGCCGCAGCAGCGGGTTGCGCGGCGTTAACTCCCTCCTGCCTTTCCCAGCGGGGGCGTGGGATTTACTGGGGGGACGTGACCCCGCTACCTGACATCTTTACCGCCGTTCACTAGTTGAAATATTTGCCCGTGGTTTTGAATGGCCAGTGGGCACTTTTGTACTTGAATATACTTGCACTTTTTTCCCCCTTCGTACTTTTTTTTCGATCCAGGAAATCTTTTATAAAGAGGGTGATAGTCAGGCTGCTGGGTCAGAGATGCGAAAGCGTGATTTCGGAGCGTGGGGCTTTTGTTCTGGAGCTGAGCAAGGGCTTGGAACCCAAAAGGTTATTTATTTATGTATTTATTTATTTTTTAAGCCACATTAGATGACATGCCAGTATAATCTTCTTTTATGAGTTTTGCTTTACAGATGTTCCCGAGCAGTCCCAGCCGCACTCACCCTTCTGCCGCAGCAGCTCTTTAGCAGCCTGCCCTACTCATGGCCAGGGCTATATTGCCCAAAGTACTTGGCACCGTAACTGGAATTTTTGGGCTAGGTAAAATTCTCAGATTTTTTTTTTTTTCATTAAAATGGTAGCACTGCAGTATCGGTGCTCAGGAGAGCAATGAAAATCTGCTGGATACTAATGTTTTGCTGTTAAGTACCTTCATGAGCGCCTGTTATTTGTGAAAACTCCTCTGCAGGAGGATGCAGGTGCTAAACATTTTTTGCTGCTGGGTTCTCGCTATAAACATCTATGAGTCCTGTCTGGTTTACAAAATTATTTCTATTGACACCATCTCATGTGTCTCAGTCAGACATTCACCAGCTAAATAATGGTGTAACCTTCTGAAACTTTAAAATACAAGACTAAAGTTTTGAAGGATGCTAAGTCAAATGTTTCTATAGGTTACACTAGTAAAATGAGATTCCAGATTACTATGGGGTTTGTAGACTAAATCTTACAGTCACGCTGGAATTTTCTCATTGCTTGACTAATAATCATCAAGAAGTCTTTGTTTGCAAATTGTCATCTTGTTATCTCTAAATAAATAATTAAATTTTCGCCTTTTCTAAACCCAGTAATTTCATGCCTTATATAGGTTAAGCCCTAACATGGTGTGAGCAACCAGTACACCATGAATTCTACAAGAACAGCTTGAACAACTGTCCTTCCTTTGCGTTTACAAGCACGTAAGGCTGGCTGTCAACCAGCAGCTGGTTGTGGCTAGAGCGAGACAGAAGGAAACAGGGAACTTGGAAAGGCAATGCTGCTTCTGCGATAGAGCGGAGACAGAAGCCAATTTATGGTTCTGACATTTCCCCGTGTCCCCAGGTGAAACTTTGGTACAAAACCTGAGATCTTCAACATCCAGGACTCTCTTTGCAGGAGCTCTGCCTCTCCCAAAGGGAACTTCATGGCACAGAGGCCAGTCAGGGCTGAAGGTCCAGGATACCGACCGCTGTGTAACAAGAAGGGCAAAGCCTCAGAGCACTTTCACAGCAACAAACCGCAGCTCACCTAAGCCTTCTTGGCAAAGTAAGAGGTAAACACCCTCGTTTCTTTTTCCAAAAAAAATCTCACTGGATTTCAGCCTCTCTTTATACAGATACATTAAGTGATGAATGGTACCTGATATTAGGACCCTTGCAGAACTGAGACCTGACAAGTTCGTTAGCGTCATAGTATCAAATTGCTATGTATTACAGTCTAAATGGTCAACAGCAGTTACATAAGAGAAGTTTGTTTTCCTCAGTGTGAATTCTCAATTAAAAGAAGAGAGAGACATGAGAATCTATTAATTCAGGGCTGCATTTAACAATTTCTTTGAGTTTTATACTCCTGGTGTAACCTAGAAAGCCCTGGAGCCTGAAGTCGTTCTGTTTATTCAGAGAATAAAACCAAACACAGGTACAGGTATAGGTTTCCCCACTCTGTTCTCCCCCTAGGCAAGGGGGAGCAAGGACAACTGTGTCTCTGGATGAGAATCCAATTCTGCATCCCCTTCAAGATGCTCTCCCTTCTGCTGAGTCTTGTCTGTGCGATGAGAACTTTGCATTAGCTAAATCAGAGCTGTCATGAGCACAACATGGTCTACACTGGTTTTAGCTTAATTTTACTAGGAATTATCTTAATTTTTTACTAGGAAGCAGTCAAATGTAAAAAGAAAAGGAACTCAATATCTGAAATAAAAATGAAGCTGGCAAGGAATGAGTTAAACTGCTGTGATGACCCCTCTCCATTACACCAGGCTCAAGGCAGAGAGAATGAACATCCATACTGAAGATAGCTGGCTATTGGTCAGAAAAACTTAAACATCTACTCCATGAGATTAGGGGGACTGGCATCATGAAAAACATTTTTTGAGAGTAGCCTTGGGAACCGGAATGTAGGATTTATATTTACCCAAGTTTAAATCAGTTGTCTGCCTGGTTAATAACAATATAAACCCAAAACCTCACAGCTATACAGATGCTTCACCTGCACATCCAAGAACACTGAAGACAACCAGGTTTAGCCTCAGGAATAGATAAAGTGAGGATGTGCACATGCTCACACCAGTGTGGGGATCACTTAACACACATGTATCCCTTCAGATGCTATCATGCAGGGAGCGTGCCCCATTTTTCCTATTTTAATAGAAAATGCATCCCCTGGTGTCCCCTGTCTTCGGTGAGAAGAGGGGGAGAGAGAAGAGGAGGAAGCTCCATGAGAGCCTGAGGAGCCAGGCAGGGCAGGGCGGGTGAGGAGGGCAGAAGAGGACTCCCAGTGCAACTGGGGAGCTGATGTAGGGTGCTGTTTAGAAAATCCCATGCAACAGGGAGATAGGATTTGGTGTCAGGGTGTCTGCTGAGCTCTTGATGAGGACAGGGCATGGTGGTGGGGGACACAGTGGCAGCAGGAGGTGAGTCCCGCGTGTGTGCCCCTCTCAGCGCTGGAACTCCAGAAGTTAAGAGGGGAGAAAACGTCCCCAAAGCGTGACTCTTCTGGGAAAACAGAGGGCCGTTCCTTTTTATTTTGCTTCGTTTCGTTATTGCTCCTGAAAGGAGGAGAGTTGTTATATGAAAGGTATTTTTTTTTATTGTGGCGTGCTAAAGTGGCAGTTGTTCAGGCAGGTTCACATCTCTGCCTTTGAAAGGTAGCAATTTGTGCAATAGTGTTAGTCCAGCCATATGAAATGAGGCCTTCAAATAGCAGGCAGTCTGAAGACAGAGAGAGAGACAAAGCCAAGGTACATATTACTCTAACTAATCATGTGTATTTGAAAGGCTGGATTATAAATAAGCAGTTTAGACAACACTTTTTTTTTTTTTTAAAGCAAGCTTCCATAACTATTTTTAAACTAGGTTAGCTTTCATCTTTTCATTTTTATTTCTTTTATTTTCTTTATGCCACCTGTCAAAGGATACTGAATGCGTACTGCTCCAGTTCTTTCTTTTTTCACTAGTCTGTTGTGTCTTTAGTTGACGGATAAGTAGTTCTTGAAGAAGTATTACACAAGCTGTAGTTGCAATCGTGTCTTCATTAATTGTTTTTAAATTATTCAGTTTATCACAGATAATGATGTGTTACAGCATTTTTTTTTCCTGCTTTACGTGCACGAAAACAAAACTTTAAAAACCTTCTGTCATTTAGAGTTTAGGCGCTTAGAATCCTATTAACATAGAGTCATAGAATGTGTTGGGTTGGAAGGGACCTTTAAAGGCCATCTACTCCAACCCCCCTGCAGTGAGCAGGGACATCTTCAACCAGATCAGGTTGCTCAGAGCGCCATCCAACCTGACCTTGAATGTTTCCAGGGATGGGGCATTTACCACCTCTCTGGGCAACCTGTGCCAGTGTTTCACCAGCGTCATCGTAAAAAATTTCTTCCTTATCTAAATCTAGTCTAAATCTACCCTCTTCAATGCAAAGGCCCTTCCTGCGCTTCTGTAAATCGCAGTTTGCATGCTGTGAAATGTAAATAATTAATTTCTATTTAAATTTTTGCTTATTGCTTGTAATAAAAACATATAATCTCTGTAGAGCAGTGAGAGGTTTAAACTTTAGAAGTCATAAATTTATGAAATGCTTTTCAAGGAGATTTTCACGGCTACTGAAAGTTCTAAGAACTCCCCCTTTAGCTTATAATTTCTCTCCTTATTAAGCAGAGTGTAAATATAATGGAAATAAAATACTTTTTTTTTCCCTAAATTTAAAATATCCTTATTAAAAGTACTCATAATGAGGCTTGTTCCAAAATATGGGAAAGATGACTGGTTTTGTACAACCCAGAAAATATCTTTTTCTGTGACAAGATCAGTTTCTCTGCCCTGTAAACTCTGAGGAGACTCTAATACACATATTCCACCTCAGTAGCAGTTTCCTTCTAGGTCAATGAAAGAGAGAGGGAAAAACATGCTGCCCTTTTCTATACAAGATGTCTACAATTCTACTGCTTTAAATCCCTTTTCTATTCTTATATGCCTGTTGCATCTCTAATGGAGGTTTTACCAATATAAACTTCAGAAAAGCGTTTTTACCATCTTAACTACAATAGTTAAATAATATTAAAAATTGTGGAGTGAAACCTTTGGAGAGTGAGGAGGATTCAATTCAGGACGTGTGCATATTGGCTCATTCTGAGGAAAAAATAATTGTCTATTCAAAGCACAGTATTTTGTGCTTGCAATTACAGGACACGAGAGTGATTATAAATGGATTTTGATGCACCTATTTCCACGACAATTTCAGTGGTCTGGGGAAACTGGATGTTAATCACGGCTCACAGTGTTATTTGTGCCCTTTTGCTCGAAAAGAGGTAACAAAATGCTTTTGCATGTACATACACGTGGACATGCACAAAATAACATGAAACATTTAAATAGGCAATCTTTCCTATAAACGTAGTCTTAATACTAGACCTTGTTTTTCCCTTTTGCTAAGCCAAAGGATGCACTGCTAAAGTTTTCAGTTTTTACATTGTCATTGTGTTGGAAAACTGAGTAAAGTATTTCATAAGCTTGTGTTTAGCTCTGTTCAAAGCTGAACTATAGATCAGTATTAACTTTTTCCTTTATTATTTATAATTATGTTTTTTTTATTGATAACATTTAAGTTTCTCTAGATATATTTCTGTTTACAGTAAATGTCTTCAATAAGGGCAACATCAACTATCACAAGGTTTGTGGAAAAAAAAAGTTTCTGTATTGCTCCATATTTTAAGTTAACAGATCTCATCCTTTCACTGCTCTTTAATATTACTGGAGGAAAAACAAACAAACAAGCAAACCCCTAAAAACAAAACTCCAGCTTTGGTCTTTCTTCAATTCTCACAGGATTTCTTGACTTTTATTGTATTAAACATTGAACTAAACTTAACGAAAAAATGGAGTTGACCAAAAAAATTCTTCTGTACCCTACAGGAAGACAGGGGAAAATAAAAGCTATTATTGTTAAAACTGATTTTGCTCTGTAACTCACATCAATATTTAGTTCCATTTTCTAACTTTCTTTAAAACTCCCATAACAGGAATTTTACTGTCTAGTATTTGTATTTCTTTAAATTACTTGAAAAACATCATAGATTGTTTTCTGAATGATGTATGTATATGTATCTATATGAAATAAAAATATTTTTAAATATATTGCTCTTATTCAAATACTCGTGTTGACTTTATTACTGTAAAAACATTTATTGTATGGTTGGTAGTTGTAAACTCTTATTTCCCACAAAGACAAGCCCTTAAAAATAATTTTTAAATTGTCTTCTACAGTTTTGGCATCACTAAGTATGTAAAATGCTTTGTATCACAACTGAACCTTTATTTTTTTCATTTTTTCATTTTTATTGGAGAAGCTGATTGTTGAAATTAAGTTTGCCACATCAAGAATTCAAAAGTTAAGGCACTCACAGTATGTGTGCAAAAGCCTGCGGTCTTCCCATGGTTTGTAAAATTAGAGTGTAACCCCCTGACATCTGATCCTGTAATAGACCTGTTTGCAGACTGAGAGAACCATCATGCCTCTTAGAGGATACTCTCCAAAAATTTACTGAGCATAAACCCCGAGATATGAAGCCTTCAGTGATACGCTTTTCAGAAGACATCTTCACGCTTTTCCTGCTCTTTGCCCTCCCTTTCTCTTATTGTTACTATCCAGGTTGTTAAAGAAGCAGCTTTTGCAACAACACTTCATGCATTATGCACACACATCTCATCCAGCTGCCCTCCTTACTTTTTGAACCACCTGGCTAAGTTCAACCAAAGTTGACAAAGGAGCTGAATCCTTAAAGCCTCACCAAATGGGCAGGATTGGTACAGAAGAGCAACCTTATACTGGCTGTCAGTGAAGATGAGCTGAGACCTCATCCTTTGCTACACAGCAGCGACTCCATACGGGACAGTACCCGTATAAATGCCCAGGCTACGCTAGACACACAGAGCTTACACCTTCTTGGATGCTGGTGTTAACTGATTTAAAAGCACCAATCTGTAAGAAAATTCTAATTCTGGTGTTCAAATGCTTTTGCTTTCCTGTCATTACCCTTCCCTACATTACTGTAGAAGTCCCTGTGTCCCTTAGGAAGGGCCTCTGATACGGTACCAGGTAAGCAATGGATTATTTTGTTGCTCTTTTTAAATTAAAGCCCCACTGAGGCCTTTAAATTAATTCATATACATATGATAATGTCATCGTTTTAAGAACTGGGCAAATTATGATTTGTAACATATTGAAAGTTTCATGAATTGCAGATTCCCAAGTGTTCTGTCTTTAGATCTAATTACTGGAGATGATTACATTTCGGACCTTTTGCAATGACAGAGGCTAGCGATACAGATTTCTCTCTAATAAAAAAAGTTGCATGGCTCAGAAATTATGATTTGGGCTATGAGCTGTGAGAGCAGAGGCAAAAAAGTCAGAGTAAACAATCTTTTGGCTAGAATTTAAGTCAGGAAACAGAGAAGAATTATTTTTCTGTATTTGCATCCAGGATGTAGACACTCCAGATGCAACTGGGTCCCCCATGCGTAGGCGCTGGAGAAATGCTGAATGAATTGGCTGGTATCCCTAGAACTGCACATCCTCCAGTAACCATGAAAGAAGGGAAAGGAGAGCAGAAATGAGTGGCCTGAAGTCACACAGCAGGTCAGTAACTGAGCTGAGAAGGTACTGTAAAGCTCCTAGTTCTCCCTCATCTTCCCTCTGCAATGCTCCATTTACACTGACTTTATTCCCTAGTAAGACACTGACTGCATAGCTGAACAGCTGCTGTACTGCTTATATGTGCTTATAATGTGCATATAATGCTTATATGTGCATATAATGCTTATATGTCCCTTATATGTGTACAAATTATGTGCTCATTTGTACAAAAACTTGGTGCCTTTTTTGATTGCTACCACCATGCCTTGGTGTGCTGATGTCCTTAGGACCATGGTAGCAAATAGGGTGCTCAAGCGCCACAGTACAAGGTCTAACATGAAAGAAATAGAGGTGTTCTGTAATTGTGATAATGAATGCAACTTGCTCATGCTGGTTTTGTTCACTATTTGTTGGAAGAAGATAACAGGGAACAACACAATGTCCCTGTCTGCCCACAGTACTGCTTGAGAGGTATTACAGGCAGGGCATGGTAAACAATTGACTTTTTGGATTAGGTGCTTACAACATCAATGAAGAAAGTGACAGCTTAGATGCTCACAAAGCCTCCCCTGTGACGCGATTGACCAGTGACTCAGGGACCAAATGCCATGTAGAGCTACAAGTTCTACCTCTCCCCTGCCCAAGGACATTTAACCCCTTCGTTCTGCCTTCCCATTAAAATACCCTAACCACCAAGAAGTAGGCAAACCTCATCTAATTCTCAGCTCACCTCTACAGCTCAGCTCAGAGCTTAGAAACAGATTGGATTCAAGCTGTATTTTCTTCTTATATTTCTATGAAATATAACGCTAACTGGAAAATCTTCCAGAGTCATGAGCCAAATAAATTTTCATTTGAATAGGGCCTTGTGCTCTAAGGTATCAGTCCCTACTTCTGCAAATCCTGTTTAACTTGTTTTTAGAACAGAGTTCATTGGCCAATAACTGCCAAAAAACTCCAACTAAAAAAATAAAAAGCTGCATCTTACTCTCGGGGTAAAATGGTTGTTGGAGATATATAGGGATATTAAACCGAATCAGCCATAAATTGGTTTGCCTGAACCAACCAGCCATAACTTGGTAATCCTCACGGGGTGTTAAGCTCTTGCCTTCAAAGGTTTTCAAAATACGTCCTACCTTCCCTCATTATTAAAATTAATGCAGCTTTAACATGATTACTGACTCCTAAAGCAGATTCAGGCTCTTGAACCAGTGTGGTAATTTCATACAAAGCTGTACTTCAGCTTCTGCCTAAGAACAGTAGCGGCAGTAGAGAAGAAGAAAAAGAAGATCAATGCATCTGGTACCTTCAAGATGCAGGAAGCCTTTCCATGGTCCTGGCTAGCCAAATAAGTAGCTACAATAATAAGGAGCCAGTATGTTGATTGATCTCAGCCTACTGGGCCCTGAACTGCTCTGAAAAATGTGGTAATCAGGATCACAGTGGAAAGAAATGAGTGTCCAGGACTGCTGAAAATTTAGCCCTTAGCATGCTCTAAAAATACTGCCCAGTCCTTTTACTTGGTTCCTAGTCTCAGTTCAGCCCCCATCACTGTTTTCTCAAAAATGGCTATCAGCTGAGGAAGCAATATAGGTGTTGACATTGAAATGAGCTTTGTTTCACTAGCTGTTTTCTGAAATTTAGGCAACTACAATTCTTTTTTCCTCAGGTCAGCTTTTGTCTTCTTTTTATTACAAGCCTCCTTTTAAATTTCTTTTTCCTGACAGATTCAAGAACAGCTCTTTATTTGCACATTTACAATTTTCATAGCCTATTGAGATGAATTCTTGAACTTTTATGCAAAAAATCACTTTTTTTTTACACCAGTAACTCCTACATAAAGATCATTCAAAGGACTGGGAACCTAAGTCATTCCCTAGCGCTAAAGCTATCATACCATTCAGTCTTTTATGCCTGATATTCTGTTGGAGTTTCATTTTCCTCCTGTATCTGTTGGCAATCAATCACTTCCAGTTGTGGGTTTGTGTTGTTTTTGTTTTTTAATTAAGGAGACTAACAACTGATATGATTTGTAGCCACAATAGTAGATGCCCTTGCCACTACTCCATCAAACACTGGCTGGGGCCTTTGGAGAGATTCTTACATAGCGGCTTGCAACCACCCCAAGCAGTCACATTTCTCTCTGTAAATTAAATTTCTTTAAAAAATCTCATTTTGTCCTGAGGCTGAATTTCTGTTCCAGTAAATTCTGATCTACAGAGACATCTACTTCCCATTGAAGTTGATCAGAGCTGCAGGTGACCAGTGCCTCTCTAGCTCAGACCCCTAGGCTGGATTTCTCCCAGAGTACGAATATGTTATTAATACGAGCTAGCTATCTTTGGCTAAAAGCTTAGTGAAAAACACTTTTGTGCTTTTCACAGAAGTGAAATGGTTGATTACGGCGCAGATTCCCAACTCTCTTTCTCAAAGGTTTTTGCCTGGAGTTTAGTTTAAAAGAGGTTTTTTTTTTTTTTCCTAGTGAAGACTTAAGTAAGGAGTAAACATGTAAGAACAGGCTCTCAGAACTTTTCGACTTTTTCAATTAAACAGAATTGAAGAGATAAAGGGAAAAAAACCCCTACCCTCCTTCCTTCTCCAATGCTTTTTTCTCAGTTGGGATTAATTTTTTCTTCAGAAAAATAGAGGTTATAACTGCTTTTGGAAAAAGAAAATATCAAGCACACCTGAGGTTTTAAACAAACAGTTCCTGCTGTTAAACAAATCCACGGTGAATTGTAGATGGAAGAAAAATCCCTGAAGCAGAGGCAAAAAATCCAGTAGTAGTTCACCGGGTCTGTATCTAGACTTTTGCTTTGGTACTAGTGGGATTTCTTTGATAGGTTGACTCAGGCTTTTGATAGAAGCAAGATTTAATGAGAATATGTTCACAACTTCCTTTGCTGCCTTAGTTCATATGTTTGGTTTCTAGGTTTGGTGTTATATGTTCCCTTTCAGAGTCTGCACTGCACAGATCACAACTGTAATTTAATTTCTGTGCTCTTTTGTGCTGCAGTGCTCAGATTACACACAAAAAAGCTACTCTCTTTTGATATGTACCTGACAGAGATTAAATTGCCAGGAAGCTGGGTTCAAATTCGAGAATGACATTTTGCTCTTATTCTTAACAACTCAAGATTTCCAAACACGCCATAGGATAGAAGAAGCTACGTGGATAGATAGATATGTTACTCTTTTTACTTGCTAGTTGGCAGCTGGACAATCAAGGGCTTTTGAATTATTGGAAATGTTTTATTATTTGATTGTTGAATTATGGCAAATAGGTCCCACAATTATTCTTCATCTTAAACAGAGATTTCAGAAGATGATTCAGGAAGAAACCTGCTTTAGATGATCCATTAAGTTCTTGTCTAGAGGAGAGAAATTAAGTGTTGTGCTGGTGTGAGGACCCCTCAGTCCCCAGGGTTAATTGATACAATTGCTGAACAGGGCTGTCAAAGCCAAACAGTCAATTAAATCAAGGCTATAGGAACTTGATGACAAGCCGCAGGTCAAATCTCTCAGCACAGATATGTGCAATATCTTGTCAGCTGCATTGATGCTGCATCGGGGTGAGAAAGAAATAGTAATACAGGCAAAGCTGGAGTGCTTTGTCCAACTTGGTGGGGGACCACAACGTGGATATTTCAAATTCAGAATAGAGCAAGCATAAAGAAATAATGAATTATTTTAACTCTAGTCATCTAAGAAGAATTTGGAAAATAAACCTGAAAATGTCACCCCAGAATTGCATACTTTAAACATTAAAACAAAAGAAAACCAAACCCCACAAAAAACCCCCCCCCAAATCCTCTTCCTTCCTCCTATCTTTTCCCTCCCCCACACAATAAAGCCTCATTGGAATGAAAAATAAAACCTCTCATCTCTGCCTGGAGAATTGCTCTGGCGATGCAGCAAGCGAGGAAAACAGGAAGAAAGGCGAGAAGAAGACAGAGGGCCAGTGGGCAGGTTTTGCAGAGAGGATTGGGCTGGAACTTCAGCATCATCACAGTGTGTTTGCAAAGACCTATGATTTTTGACAGGTATGTAAATTAATAGAAAAATATGTCTAGAAAGTTTACTGAGCTAGCCCAATCTTCTGTTTTACTGTCTCTGTTTAGAGTTTTGTTTGAGATCATCCCACCATGAAAGGAAGAATATGAAAGGACATGTTCAGGAGGGAGAATACATCATGAGAGAGACTTCTGCAGTGTTTCTGGATTAGTGACGTGTAATAAATAAAGTGATTTCCTATTCTTTTTAAGAAGCAGAAAGTTGGATTCTGATCAAATTAAATAATTCATGTTAAATTTTATTTAGTGGCGACATGCTACAATATCTAAATTTCATTCCCAAAACCCGCAGTTACTTCAATAACACTCTCGGTGCTGCACCTTCATATTGTCCAGTCCTGCATCTATGATTTATAGACCTCAATGTCTCTCTCCAAATCAATGATTATATACATAGTTGTGGAGAAAGAAATACACGCATCAAAGCTCACCCAATGGGACCGACTCACTAGCAACTTGTAAGGACAGTAAAGCGTAAACATGAAGATTTTCTGCATCTTATTGCAATTGCCCCAACCACTGAGTAACAGTTATTCTACTGCCACCCAAATACCTCCTGATGAAAATCCCAGTGAAGCAGCTACACTTCCATGGCTGCATTCAGTGCGACTCAGTCAATCAAGACTGTTGGACAGAAGCTTCTCATGAAAAAGTCTCCTTGCAGCAGAGTACAGAACTCTCTTGTAAGGCTTTCGTTTGTGGGAGAAAAGAATCGCTTCTGTTTCTTGCTTTTACTTCTAGCTTAAGATAGTCCTACTAGACCTTTTCTCCTTTACTGCTCTTCTTTGGGTGTCTGGGCTTGGTTACAATGTTGGTTTTATTCAGCTGCTTCAACAGATTTACGCCTGTGTGCATGTCAAGTACAATAAGAATAGAATGAATCTTCCCATCTTCCCCCTTTTATGCCATACACCCTTCTCCACAGTATCCAAAATATAAGTACAACCCAAGTCTGCAGGTATGTTCTTGGTACTGACCATAACAGGATGACAGTATTCTATTCTTTTATTCCTTACACTGGAGAATAAAATATTTTTGCTTTGCAAAGGAAATAGAAACCTAGACATCTCTTTGAAACAAACCACATGAGGAGCTCTTGGAGGCAACAAGGCCGTAACAGAGAAGCTAAATGAATTTTTCATACCTGTTCACTGTGGGAGAATCTTTCTTTATGGGGTTGCATCAAGGGTCGTATTTCAAACTGGAGGTTTCAGAAGAAAGTTGATACTAAGAACAGCAACCATTTCTCAGGATTCAGCCAAGAGTTCTAGCCTAATACTGAAAAGTAACAGCAATGTGCAGTTTCTCATATCAGCCTTGGTCTCAGAAGAATGTAATGTGAACTTCCTTAAGGGTTTCATGGGGTTCCAGAGATAGCAGAAAAGCCTGACATAATGTGAAAATCTGCAGAAGAAAATCTGACTTATGTACTGGCTAAAACAATAATGAAGAATAAAAATAGTAGGCACATAAGCAAAATAAGATACTATGGAGAGTCAAGCCAAACGTTTATGCCTTACAAACCTGTTGGCATTCTTTGAGGAAACCCAGAAGTGTGTAGATGAACATGATCCATCTGATAACATTAATCTGGAGGGGAGAAAACCCTTAAAAGCCTTTCCCAAAAGACTTTAGCTACAATGGGTAAAAGGGAAAGCGTTGTCATGAGCTAATAATGGACTAAAGCATAGGAAAGAAGGGCAGGAATAAAGCATTAATTTTCAAAATGGAAGGAAATAGGCATCTGTGCTGGGGCCTATTCAATCTACTGTATTCATACATTATATAGAAAAGGGATTGGATAGGAATACGGTAGTCTGAGGGGTAAACCAGAAGCTGACTGAGAGCCATTGCGGAGGATGTCTCATACTAAAAAAATCAGCAATAAAATAGCAGATTAAATTCTGCATCAGCAAAGCAAAGTAAAGCATGAGGAAAAAAATAAAAAAGAATTCCAGCTAGTCTGTAATGATGAACTGTAAAGAAGCTACTGCCATTTAGGAAAGAGATTTTGGAGTTATAAGACATAGCTCTAAGAAAACATCAGCTTGATGCTAATCAAAAAGGGACTAGGATGTTAGGCATTACTTTGAAAAGTATGGAGAACTGCCATATATGCAGTTTTGATTCCCATCACCTCCTAATGAATACAGTTGGCTGGGGGAAGGAACTGAAAAATGTGACAAGCAGGAACAAAGAAGTCAACCAACAAGGAAAGACTGCATATGTCAAGACTCCTCAACCTGTAAGAGATAACTCTATGAAAACTTGATAATCAGAAGTGACATGAAGAAGGTGAATAGAGAATGATGATTCACCCTTTTTCATAATATCAGAAATAGAAGAAAGGAAATGAAGACATATTTTGACCATGCTTTCCATACTGAACTATGAAACTGATTGCCCAAAATCTTGTGGATGGAAATGGGTTCAGGCAAGAAATTCATTTAGGTACAGATATACTACTATACAGTGTGCTAGCTCTACTCTTCTTTTGTCATTTACTACTGTCCCCTTTCAGAGGGAAGATACCCAACTTTGGAGTTTTAGTCTAGCACACGACAGCTGGTTTTGTGTCCTTTACTGCACTAGCAAGGAGTCATGCAGCCTCCATTTCCTTCTAGGAGGCCAGTGAAGTGCTGTTTCAGGAGTTATTATGCATGTTCTGAACATCTTTCCCAACAGCGCCCAGTCCCTCTGAAGTTAATTTTGTGTTCCGAGCAGTGGGAGGCTTCCAGTTTCAATGTGACTTCTGGTACAATGCAGTACTTCACCTCCAATTTTCTACCAATTTCTATGTCTTGTCATATTTTGCATATTTTGTGATTTTAGGATTGTCTCAGAAATGCTTACAGTGTTGGGCCATGTAGTAACATTTATTATTGCAATTTTTCTAACCATTTTTGAGAATTAGTTTAGTGCTTATCACCAACTTTGACCTATCTATGTTTGGAGACAGATTATGATAGATTGCTAAGAAGAAGAATGATACACCTTTTAGAACTGGTTTTCTTAAATATAGGAAAGAAAAAAAGAACAAGATGAAACGGAGCAAAAGCATACAGATAAACCATGAGAGAATTGTGAGACTTTGACCATACAGAATCATTATATATTATAATTCTGTACCTAAATGCAATCAGTGTATATTAAATGTGTTACATAAGGTAAAATTGACCACCCAGCTAGGATGGTGGTAAAGACTGTGTGACGCTGAAAACTATTACATATACTGTAAGTATAGAAAATTCAATAATAGAAGAAGTCACTTATCCCCAGTGGTAAGCATTTGGATACATTTAACAAGAAGAAGTGACGCAGAGACTAAATTTTTAGACATTATAATGTATTTGCATGCTATGTTAGGCTATTTCTTGGAACAATAAGAGTTTACAAAAGGAACATTTAATCCCAAGCAAGGCAGAACCTGGTAAATGTGTATCTGACAATGATCCACTTTATCATAGTACCTAAAAAGCCAAAACATCCACTACATAGCATTTAGGTTCAAAAAAGGGAATGACGTAAAAAGCTATGAAGAAGGGCTGAAGGAAGCATTGGAAAGGGTCAAATGCTTCCAGATGTCAGAAGACTGTTTAGAGATGCTGTGTTGGTGGCACAGACTAAACCAAGATTGCCTATCAAGAAGAAATTACTAGAACAACAGAAAAAGACAGCATAGTTTTAATAGCAAAGTAGAGGAGATTAACAGGATTAGTAGACTACTTCTAAGTTTAAAATTGTGTTCGAATAAAGGAAATATGAAACTGGTATAAATGGGGAACTTCAATAAAATATAAAATAGATTGTATACCATACGGAATGTATTATAGGCATATATTCAGGCAATGTATTTATATCATATACATACACAGTGATGTTATAAAACATAAAAATACAAAACTGACAAGTTAAATGTAAACCCAGAACATGACAGACCCAAAAAAGGATTTTTGAGGAACACTTAGTAAAGCAATTAAAATCTGTTAAAAACTTCTCCCAACACACTAGAAATGAGAAAACTAGTAAAATGCCAAATAGAAAATGAGATACAATAGGAATTATCAGGGGGCATAAGACTATAGGGAAAAAAAATCAAAGTAATCTCATTTTACTGACATGAAACGGACAACCTTAGGTATATTTCTGTGCCAGTCCTTCTTTACAAAAGAACTGCCTTGTTTTCAAAGAATGATCCAACTACTAAAGTGGACTGGACTGAAGTTTTCCATACAACTTTAGACAAAGTCCTTCACCAAAAGGTGCTAAAAAATTAAGCTGGTGTGGTACAGGAGAAAGACCTGCTTGTGTACAGAAAACTAGCTAAAATGCAGGAAACAACACGGACAGACAGGAGTGGTACCATTCCCCAGTGACAGCTTTTTTTTTTTCACCGTAATGCAAGAGACCTGGAGAAGGGTGAAAAAAGGAGTGACAAAGTTTCATATGATGTGATGATCAACATTAAAACCAAGCCTGAACAGCTGATGGTCTCAACATCATGTATATTATCATTTAGGAGAGACTCCTGAGGCACTGTTAGTAGGTATTTGAAATCTACTGTACAAAACTCACTGTCAGTCAAAAAGAAAAAAAGAAGTATTAGGAACTATTAGGAAGAAACAGAAAACATATAGGACACCATCATTATGACACTGCATAAATTCATATCCCAAATGTTATGTATGGTTTCAAAGGTACTTATGAAGATAAACAGAAGAGCAAAATTATTAGTAGTATTGAATGATTTATATTTCAGAGAAAATAAATAACAAAGACCACAACAGTTTAACAAAGAACTTACTTTTGGGCACAGGGAGCAAGGAGAAACAGAAATCTGTTGGATATGAAACAATATGAAGGAGGAGTAGAGGGAATAATTTTTTAGCATTTGTTGTGCTGTAGGAAGTAGGGCTACCAAATGATAAGTAAACAAGTTTAAAGCAAACCAAACCCATTGATTTTTAATATAAGACACACTTAAATGGTGGGATTTGTTTTGACAGAATATTATCTTTAAAGAGCAGTTTAAAAATGATGAAGGTAATGTCAACGACTGTTACATAGGATGGTCCAGATGCAACTTCAGGTTCAGGGTGTTTCTAAACTGCAGACTGCCAAAGGCAAGAGTCAGCACCATGAAAACGTTATTCAATTTTTGGCCTGTTTTTACATTTTTTACTTAGCATCTACTATGGGCTACTGTAAGAGACAGAAAAACAAGACTAGAAATGGACCACTGGCAGTTTTCTTATGTAAACCTGCCTTGTGCTTTTTGGGATTACATGTAGCCTCTCATTTGCTGTACATGTTTATTTTTTAATTTAATTTGTTTGCATCTTTGTGCAATTTTCACAGGTTCACTGCAACTGTCTGCCAGTTTAATTTAAAAAACCCACAACATCCAGCCTCTACTTGATATTATTTCCTTCTCACAACTTTGTACTCTCAGATTTTACTCAGGTTTTTATTACAGGATGATAACTCAAGACCGTCGTTGTCTAAAAGGGCACCAGCAACTTATATTAAATAGTTTTAATTCCCTCTAACTATTCCCCATTGTCCAACACATTTTCTGAGATCCTAGAAAATACCATTTCTTTCCTTATTGATTTTTTCTTTACTATAAAACAAAGCATTGATTTTTTTCCTTCTGTCTTGTGTTTCTAATGGTACTTAAATTAACATGGTTCATTTGTATGCCACCTTACCAGGACTAATGCATCCTTCTTGTCAGACCAGCATCACCAATAATAGAATGTAGGACTCTCCACTTAATCAGCAACCTGATAAATGGTGCGCTGGTTGACAAGAGCAATGGTTGGATTCAGTCTTCCTCTGTGCCCTTGGGCAAGACTCTTAATCTAGTCTACCCTTCAATTCTACGTGTACAGAATAGGGAAACTCTTTATCTGTCCCATACATGTTTGAGGATGATAAAGACCCCGTAGTGAATGTTGCATGTGCTCAAATACCTCTTGCAGAGGCATAACACACAATCCCATTATTTGGATTCAGCAGAATGAACGTATCACAGTTTTGCTGGCACAACCTCTCTTGTCACCACAGTAATCAATACATTCTTGAAGCTGTAATATTCAGCCACTCTGGCTGAAAAGTCTGCTTTACAGGTCCTATTCAGCGTTACTGAATGAAATTTCTTTTTACAGAATAGGCAGGATTCTTACATTCCCTTGAAAAGAATTTCCTACCACTCACTTTGTTTCCAATGAGTTTCTTTCAGCTTCCTTAGTCTGTAATAGCTGCTAAATAGACCAACATTACCATTTTGCCCTGCAGAATTATTAGGTACACTCATGTTGTGCCTGTTTGCCTAACATTTCTGTGACTCCCCAATACAAATAAATGCTTAACTAGCAGTTATTCATTTGCTCCGTTTTCTTTACCTCTTCGAGCATCTTAAGGGTTTTTAAGGTTTTTTTTGTTTGTTTTGCTGTTTTTTTTTTTTTTAGTTTAATTTCCATTTTGGCTTGTGTTTTTTTTTCTTCCTTAATATAAGGTGATGCAGAGCAGGCCGAAAGTACACAAATTCAAAGGGGTTTTGAAACAGTTAGAAAGACTTCCCATCGCTCAGGGATTTGGCAATAAAGTAAGGACCTTTTATATCTCAGAACAGGATTCCACAAACTAACAACTCAGAACTGAGTGCTGCAAGAAAGGTTCCCAATAATCAAAGTGCTGTTTCTGTCAATATGAGCCCTGCCAAAAGAAAACATCTGCAGAGCTGAGTTTGCCTCCAGCCAGTGCTTAGATCCTGAAAGAAGTCCTAGTGCTTTAGGATTCCTTCATTCGGTGCAACTCACATAATAAGTGCATGAAGAAATAGAATCCATTGACCATGGCATTAGAGATTGCTTCTTTGAAAAAGACTAGTTTCCTCACTGTAGTGAGATGGATGTAGAACTACACAGTCTAGTAATAACAGCACTTGGGATTATATCAGTGAACAGGACCTCTATCAAGCATCACTGGCCTGAAATGGTCCCTGAGCAAAATGCCAGGACAAGATTTTATAGACCAGACTCCAGTAAGTAACTTACCTGAAGTCGTTTGTTCTTAAAGTTAAGTGTTTCTAGAACTGTATTTTCCTTATGTACGATACTGCTACGGCTGATGTATATAAGCTTAGGAGGGAGAAAAGAATGCCATTCTTATGGATGAGATATGAAGAGAATAAAGTGCTCTAAGTGATGGAAGAAAGCTTATTAATGTTTTTCTTTCATTAAATTCTGTATCAATTCAGGAAGGAAAATATTTAAGTGAGACTGAATATAGTGAAGAAAACTGAACTTAGAAGAAATCCATGTTAGAAGTAGACTAATCCATTCACGCAGAGTTGCAATACAAAGCATGTCGTACATCCAGGTAGTAGCTCATTTGTACTCTTCAAAGACAATTTTGCCTGTAAAATTGAGCATCAGAAGAAATGAGCACCACACAATAGAAAAATACAGTGTAAGTGAATCATTCAAACTTGTCAGAATTTGCTGATTCTGTAGAATGTCTCCTGAGCCTGAAATGTGTTCTTAAAAAACTGAAGTCTTAAATATTGCACTGAAATTGACAGTCAGAACATTATCTTTTTTTTTTGTTGCCGAGCAATAAAAAAAAGTTTAGAGCTCACTAGTTAGAAGTACTTATTAAATGGCTAATGAAAAAAGGCAGACCTAAAAGTGAAAGAATCTACAAATATACACGCTACAACTTAAAAAAAAGGAGTTGCCTCTTTTCTCTCTGCAATACAGCATTGACCGTCTAAGTCACAGGAGGCCCTTTAGCAGCTGTAATTATTGCTAAGACAATTAACTTGCAGGCAAGTGTTCCTGCGACACATCCGATCTTCAGGGGTACTTGCTGTGTGCAAGGGAGCGGGCAGTACGTCATGAAATTCTCCTCAGGATGAGAACCATTCGGTTGGAAAACAATTTATTTATTGAATTGCGTAAAGCTGATATTGAACTGTGGAACTTTTACAGACCTCTTCATTTTTCAAGACTAGGTTCAAACTCAGGAAAAAACCCTACTGATAAACTGTTGTGAAACAGGTTGGTGATTCCCCTGATGGGAATTAAAATACTGTAGTGTATATACCACCATTCATGTAAACCATCACTGACATTAACAGGCATCCTTAATTATAGTACTAGTAGAGACGGTGGGGATTCAACTGGCACCAATAGCTGAAAAACCTTCTCATTTTGTGTGTCAGCTTCAGCCAGCCAGAAGTACAGGGGTAAGCAGTGTAGTGGCATGTTGATCTGTTATGCAGATTAAAAGGATTTTTCCATATTAGTCTGAAATGTTGCACCAAGACTAAATCCCTATCAATATTTAATTAAAGGCAAGCTATATATGACAGCTTTGTTAATGGGCCATGAAGCACCTCTTACAAGTGGCTCTGGCTGCTCTGCATAAGCCTTACGTTTTCAAATGTTTGTAGCTGCATAGAAAGCAGCTGTGTTGATGGAAATCTCTCAGCTAAAAAGCAGTGAAACTGAAAATAAACCACCTTATGTCTGCAATACATGAAGAAATAATATAGGATGCTACAGAATCTTTAACCGTTTGCAGCAGCAAATAAGCCACATCTCAGGCTAGTAGTGTATAACCTTGATAGGTAGTTGCGGGGAGGAGGGTGTAATATTAAAATGACAGAGAAAAAAATGCAGATGAGTAAAGAAAGTAGTATGTTCCACATGTCAGCAAGCTTACCTAAGGAAGTCTCAATCCTGGGAGTCCTCTGATCTCTCCCAAGCAAAAAGAGATTTTCCCCTTCATACTATAGGTAAACAACACGTAATTGCAACTTCAATCTGGTTAAAGTTGAAAGCAGTCAATTTGTTTAAAATGAATGAAGTCCATTTGGAACAGACTTCACAAGCTAAAGTGAGAGAATGATACAGCACAGAGAAAGGATCAGATTAAAGAGGCAGAGCTTTGTAATAGAAGCAAGGAAGGCAGCAGCTGGGAAGCCAGCCTGTGAAGAAGGCAAGGATCAACACTTTTTCATCTAAAGGAAAAAAAATAAAGTTACATAACCCACTGCAGCAGGTTTGATTTTTTTCCTCCTCCTGGCCACAAAATCCCTATGGGGGGGGCGGGGGTGGGTGAGAAAAACCCGAATCACACTGAGCTTCATCCTGCTGTCCACAGGTAGGCAGAACAACAGGGCTGTGAAATTGAGATCAGGTCATTAAAACAGGGCATAAGTACTTGCATGTTTCAGTCTGCCCTGAAGGCCGTTTAACTTAGATGGCTCTGGGAATGTTTGAACTCCAGTCATCTCCCTGGGGTCGTCCCATATAATACAGACTCACCCTAAAACTCTGCATAATCTTTGATACCCATCTGTCAGGTCTTACACTTATCATTTCCATATTTAAACTTGCATGAAGTACTCAAAGGCCAGCTTCATGTCTGTTTCCTGCTGTACATGGTCAGAGGAGTTCCCCTATTGCTATTGCCAGGGACTTCTGAACATCTTCACACTGTTTCTTCACTTTGATTTTGCATAAAGGGGCCAGAGCAAAGCTGCAGATCAGCATGGGAGCTCTAACAGAAAGGCGTCTCCTTGAATTGGGTAGAGTGCATGTATTTGCATTAATGTTCAGTATAAAAGGCACACATCTTGCTATGTGAATGTGTTTGTGAAATCAAATAACTTCCATCTGACTGACAAAATCTATCCCAAAGAAAGCGCTCTGAATAATTCGTTACCTAAAAGGAAACAAAAATGCAGCATATGAAAAGCAATGTATTTAAAGCTTGTTCATTTAAGAGACACTGGAACAAGAGCAGAAATCTAATACTTTCATTTCACATCCAGACAAAGGCATTTGTGCTTTAATGGCAGTAAACAATTTAAGGGTACTTTTGAAATGTCATTGATCTTGGTTGGTAGTCCTCAGAACTACAGCTGTCTTTTACTGCCTATCTAGTGCTGGCAACTTGACTTCATTCATTTACATTTTCGTTTTCATTTCAAGTGTCCACCCTTTAAGTTCACTGGGTAGAAATGGTGAAGATACCATGCGTGGAACAACAAGTCATAGCTGTTCATTTAACGAGCAAGGCTCGAAGCAGACTAGCAAAGTAGTAACTCTTTTCCTCCAATACTGGGACCACAAATTTGCATAGTAGTGGGATTTATCAGTTATTGAGGTTTAGTTTAATGACAATGGATTTTACAATACAGGGCTTCCTGTTTCCAGTAGCCTTAGAAATTCCTGGGGAAACACTTATTTTCTTGACACTTTTGATACAAATCATCAGGATGGGAGTTCAGAAGAAAAGCAGAAATGAAATAATTACTGCAGTTAATGTAAGGAGACAAGAATTTTATTCTCTCTTATTGTTTGCAATCTTTCAATCTCGATACAGCATGCAGCAGTGGGGGCTAGTGGTATTTAGATGGCCTGATCTGTACCTATTGCAGCAAATAGCAGAGCTCCCCTTCACTTTTGCAGTGCACGGAGACACTAAATAATACTCTTTACCTAACTTGCTAAAATTTCCAGCTATCGAGTAGAAAATCCCTGGAGTTTCAATTGTTTACCTATATTTGTTGCATTCTCAAGTCTGAAAATACCAGTTTCAGCCACTGGTGGGTGAGAGGTGGAAGAGAAAGCATTTCCTTATGTAAAAGAAATAAATTATGGCCTTTTTTTGAGCAGCATCACAGACAAATGGTGGCTTGAAGCCTAACCCCCCCGAAAGGTCAACTTTTGTTTTTCTGCTGAAGACCATTTTTTTGACTTGAGAATTAAGAGATTGTGAGAATGGCTGGCTAACGATGCACAACAGATCAATACAGCCCCTTCCGCAGCACGTTTTGAAAGCATATGGCTATGACTTCCAAAAAGATGATGACAGTGTTTAGTACCCAAATCCGAGTGCTGTCTTCCTGAGTGAAATCTCTGACTCCTTCAGCTTTCTTTGAAGGTATTCTGCCTGCGCTAGACACATATGTGTGAGTGACTTGCCTGTGTTTTGTGCTGCTCCTTTCCTCATTACAGCTAACGCAGCCCAAGATGAAGAGCTGGATTTTCCAAAGCCATATGTTCATTTCCTGAAAACTCAGTGAAACGGGAGGACTCAGGCATCGCGTGTGTGAACCAAAACAACGTCTTTCTCCTCCCAGTGCCCAAACAAAACCCCAAACAGCCCAGCACTTCAGGCCATACGCAGCACATGAGTTGGCACCAGAGTTTTGCTTGGCAGGATTTCTATGGATCCTACTTAAAATAAAATGGAAAAAAAAAAAGCACAGCCTCAGCAGGCAAAGTCTTACACACAGCCTGTCTGAACAATCTGCTGAAGAGGAATATATACCCTGAAGAAATTCTTATACATGTACTCACTTTCAGCAGTTTTAAGTTCATCTTCCTCTCTGAAATAGAAGTTAACCCTGCATAATCCTGTTCTCTTCAGAAAAGTTAAGCTAGATTTACTTTTATAAAAAAAAAAAAACAACCAAACCCCAAATTTGCCACACAAAACCTGTAGAAAGAGCGTAAAGGGGGCCTTGCTTTGTGGGAAACATCATTCTCCTGGTGTCTCGCCAAAGGTTTGTTAAACTGAAGCATTGACATCTTATTTTCCATGTCAGCAGGGCTCTGGAGTGACTGAGGGACAAGCTTTTTTTCCCTCTTTTTGCTCTGCTGGGCAGAGAGCAGAGAGGAAGCTGTACTTCCCTCATCGAGACTGCTCCGTGGTGTAGTTCACAAAGGTTTGGGGACAGAGCACATCCCCTCTTCTCACGCTTGCAGGGCAGCCCGGCTGCAACGCGTGGCAAATCTCTCCTCTGTGGCCAGGTTATAAAATTCGCTCTTCCAGGAATCCCAGTTTGTCATCATATTTTTTATTCTACCTGTGGTAGGCTACAAAACCACGCAGGCTGGCCGGTGTCTCTGCAGCAGCACCCGAGGAGCTGGAGGGTGCCAAGAATTTCCTTGTGTGTCTTGGGGATGGGGGCTGGAGGAGCAGAGAAAAGCACTGCTGAGCTCCTGACTCCCGGCACAACAAAGAGCATGCATAATGAAGTCAGAAAGACATCTTTTTTCCTCACATGGGAAAACCCCTGTATTCAGTTTTTGTAGACCAAGTTGCCTTTTCCTTCTCATAAATGTAAACTTGATCTAATCTGAGTGGTTTTTAGTCCAGAGAGAGGCCCTGCCCTCTAGGAAATGCAGCTCATTTGCCCAGGGTAAATTAGCTGCGTGATAGTTTGCATTCTTCAAATGCTGAAATACTTTCCCCCCCCCCTTCCTCTTAACTGGAAAATTCTCTCAGGTTTGGAAGACCAAATGCTGCATTTTGGTGTTGTTTGTGCTTTCGAATTTAATAGTCTCATGCTCTTTGAACTGAAAACACTGTGTCATTCCTGAACTTCCATATTGAAAATCTGCACATATAATAGAGTTATATACATATACTTATATAAATATTATGCATAGATGCATTAGATACATATATATACTCATTTTTAAGATTGTTAAAGATTCTTTTATTTCTTTAGCCGTATGGAACGTTCTTTCTCTAATGACTGCATTTGTGTAAAAAAGAAGTTTTAAATAATACAAATGAATAAATATGTTCCAATTCCAATCTAACATGAGATTGTGAATATTATTTTATTCCATACTAGCCATGCTGTAGCACTGTTTATGTATGTAGATTGGCATCTGTGTAATCTGTTTTAGAAAACATTGACTGTGATCATATCTATACCCCAACAATTACTACCAGAACAGCGAGACAGTTGACATTTTGGGTGAAGGAAGTAAGCACACTACAGTTACATTTGACCCTTGGTACACTGTACTGAAACAAATCTCTTTAAGGACTTCCTGCTCGGAATTTCACCAAAATCCAAAAGTTTTTCAGAATTTCCTGGAGGCAACAGACCTCCTCTGGTTCTTCAGCATGTGCTCTCAGACTTTGCTAGAAATGACAAATAAAACATTTCTGTCTTGGCAGCTGTGAGCTCAGAGCACACAAATATTTCCCCACTCTGTTCAGCTGCGTTTGATGCATGAGATGTCGTGTCTTACACCTCGGGCACAGGGTTATTTAGCTGTCCCTGACTTACATCTCCCCTTCCCTGCCACAGGTTCTCACACCTGCTTTTGTGGTCCCCAAGCAATAAAGAAGTTACAGCTCGGTATCCAAGGGAGGAAGTTTCCCCTCATGGAACTTCCTACCCAGGAAGTACAGCAAGCTGATATTTTTTGATATTTTTAGCAATGGCTTCACACCAGACAGCCCACACTGTAGCATGTCTCACTGCAAAGATGTGTATCATGGGGGTAAGGGCTTGGGAGGCCTAAGTTGAGACTTAAAAATTCTGATCATTTAGCCAGCCCTGCCTGGTGACATCAGGGCAGTGATTGCTGGATCAAGGGTTGCAAGCATCCAAAAGATGGAGAGGAAAGGGACATTTATAAAGGCTTGGTACCTAACTGTCTCTGGGGCCATCTGGGGTGAGGAACACAGAGCTACTCGTACTTTTCTTATTTCTTCCTTCTGTGATTGCAATGTACAAATGGTTGATTATGACTAGGAATTGTGTGTAATAGAAAAAGATACTTGAGGCCACCAATCTGCAAGCTCACCTGTAGGAAACCGGTGAAAGTTCATCATATGTTATTTGTCATTACCTACGGCAGTAGTCAGTAGTGGCAGTAGTCAGTAGTCATTAGATAGTCTCTCATGACTAATCCTAATGATAGAAGGAATACAAAGAGGAGACAAATGTAGGATAATTCAAACACAACAAACTATTAATTTTCATGGGCTGTGGTATTATCAAGACCTTTAAGTGAAGGAGAAAAATTAGGTCTAATTGGTGACTCCAATATATATTACTTTATTTATACCAGACATTAGTTTAGAGTCTCAGGAGCTTGATATATACACACCCAAAGAGAAACCAGTACTATGGGCCAAAATCTAAAGGTGAAGAGTTGCTACAGGATGCACTGGCATAAATCTGGCAGGGCTGGATAACTCTGATCTTTATGCACACACCTCAGCTGTTGGGATATCCAGCTCGAGTGCTCTGAGCTGCATGAGCTCTTGCTCCATCATCCCGTGGCTGTCTGTTCTTCTTCACTGCCCCCCACCTTGTCCCATCCTCTCTCTTTTCATTCCCTCTGACCTGGCAGTGGGCTGCATTGTGCCACGCCAACCCCAGCACACAGAGCAACCCCTTCACTTGGTCCTAGCCTGCAAGGAACCAGGGAAAGAAAGAGATTTATTCAACCTGTCCTGATGATGCTGCAGACCAGGGAAGAAAGCCAAGGTTTAAAGCAACAGCTGTCATGGCCGACCAGCCAGCCCAGAGCATCCATCTGTGACTGACCAGCTGCCACGTTCCCTGAGAACATGAACACAAAAACATGCTTCCCTACTTTTTGCTACGCTCTCTCTTTCTCTTTTGTGTCTGTTTTGTCAAGTGCAAGAAAATTACCTCTGTTCTTACAGCAATCAGCTTGGAAAGTTAACAACACAACTTTCTTTCCAGGTTTATTTGACAGCCCAGGAGACTACCTGGCAGCCTCTTTGTGCCAAAGGGCCTTGCATAGGCTTCAGTAGTTTGTCTTGCATAATGCCTCAGTCCCAGTTTCACAATTAATTGCAATCTGATTTTGACTTTGTCTTTCTTGTGTGTTGTATTTTAAATATTTCCACAATGGGATGCGTGTCTTCTGGCACCTTCTGATGGAAAAAGTAAATTAAAGAAATTATACTCAAAGCCTGAGCCGCATTGATTAACATTGCAGAAAAAACAGGATTTCACAGCGACAGTAGACTTTAGTTCTCTGCATCTTGTAATTTCTTTGAAATTAATTTCTGATTAGTTTCTACAATATCCAGGAATAATCAGTTATGGAAGGTGCAGCCTCAACTTGCAGAAACACAGCAACTAGTTATACGAAAAATAAAACACGCCACTTACCAGAAGCAACTTAGCAGCAATTAACTCCTTCTTCCCCCTTTGCAGTCTGGCTTTCTGTAATTAAATGTCTCCTTGCCATATCATTTCTTGCTTGCCTTGTCTGATGATGTCTGCTGGCATGTCTTCATCAGCAGGTTGTTGCTGCACAGCTACTCAGAACAGGAAAGTTGTTCTACAAAGTTTACTGCATTAGTATAAAGGAGTTGCAAAAACATGGTATGACCTATCTGTGGGTAGGAAAGATATGAACTTGAGCACAGAAAGAGAGGTCCACAGGGGGTTACTGATAAAAGGCAGAACAGAGACCTTTGGACTGATTTCTTACCTCTAAGCTATCAAACAGTGCATCCCACTGGCCTCGATCAGTTCTCCAGGACCACCGTAGCCTGTTCTCAAAATCACAGGCACCTTCAGGCAAAACTGTCTCCAGTTTCCAACTGTCTCCAAAACCTTGGGAAAAGTCTAGTCCAGCTCTCACAATTTCTACTTTCTTCAGCAGCCGAGTAGGGAAGACTGTCCCTGAATGTTGGGACAAAAAGACAGTGGTATTACATGTTATCACACAGAGGCACCAGCTTCATGTCATTTCTCCCTTAGTGATAGAAGACCGAGGCTGGAGTGCAGGAGGTGCTGCTGGCAATACCTTCTCTGCCCAAAATGGGATGATCCCTGTTTTATGCATCTTGTATATTCACTTTCCTTATCCAGCTGTCCTAGGAGGAATTCTGGGTAGAAACCTCAGGCAAATGTAGCTTTTTATTATTTCCTTTTTTTTTAAGCTCATCATTTCCCTGTCTAGTATCAGAGAAAACAGTGATTTCCTTCTCTTTGGAGAGTCAGACTATCTGGAGTTTTAGGTGAATAGTTCAAGTAATTAAAGCAGCTCTGTGGTTGTTCTTCCCTTGTTGACTAACATCACATAGCAACAAGCCCTGCTCAGAGGGATTGGCTCAAGCTCAATAGCACATCACTTTATTTCACAGCTTTTCTTTCCTTTTTTTTTTTAATAAGCAAAGACAGTTTATAAAATGTGGGAAGGACTGATATCAGTCAAAGCTACAGGGATTAACACATCTACAGTACTGAAACAATTACTGAAACCTTTTTTTTTTCCTTCTTTTTGCTAACAGGTGAATATTTGGTGCCTGTATGCTCCTCTGGAGAGTGCTCTCTTTTGGAAAACATGCTACGCCATTGAAAGAAAATGGAAGGGATTTGCCAGATCCCCTGCTCCTCTCCAAACAGGGCCAACCCCTCTCCTGCTGTCTGTCTGTCCCCGGGGAGCCTGCCCAGGGAGGCAGTGACATGGCACGCGGGGAGGGTGGCAGCTGCACAAAGCCAGACACTCGCACACACAAACAACATCCTCCACCTGCAGAGGTGCTGCCTTATACAGCCTCTTCCTCATTTGTCCTCCTTAGGTGTTTAACAGTTTAAAGGCCTGCAGTAGTATTAACATGGAAAAAGCCCACAGCATGTTCAAAAGAACTCTTCTTGCCTATAAGAATGATTTATGTCTAGCAGAGGCCAGAGACTGGATTCTCCATAAATGCAGCCATCTTGTAGTACCACTGATGTAGTCCTTATGCTTTGCCATGATGGTCAGATGCAAATAAAGACCCAGACACTCAGGATCCATTCATGAAACTTTTATTTGGCTCTAATATTACTGCAGGCTTTGCTTATTCCAGTATTTTCATATTACCTGTAGCAAACTGATGAAATAGCCACAAAATGACAACATTAAAGTATATTCCATACTATTTTTACCAGATAGGAGACCAAAACCACCCTAATCTGGCTTTGAGGTCAAGGGCTCCAATAGACTAGAGGTTGTTTGGTGCCCAAATAGGGCATCTCCCATACTGACATCTACAACAGCTCTACTGATAGGACCTCACCTGGAGTTAGGCTGCCTACATTTTGGTCCAGGCAGTTTTGGCTAATCCTCCCTATTAGTCATTAGAGGCATTAATTAATTATTTGATGGTAATTTTTACAACCAGGGCAAAAGTTACCGTATATTAATCACATTATTAATGAAGTTCTTGAGACGAGATTTAGGTGAATTTGGTATTAATTACTTATGTTACATCTCTTTTCCTGTTCATTGCAAATAGGCTATTTCTAGAGAAGCACAGTGGATCAGAAAGGCCCTGCTTCTGGTATATCTTAATATTTATTCTTACATAATCCTGTGCTTTCTCTTCTGATAAACCTTACCCAAGACAGTTTGCTCTCTGTACTACAGATATATTTCTTTCCTAGCCAGGCTACTTTTCAAACTCTAACTTTTAAGCATTTGGAGACAGACTGAATTGAAATAAAAAATGAAATAAAAAAAGAGAATAATTTGATAAAACCTTAATAGAAAGCTGAGAGAATGTAAAAGAAATGAAAGCCATTAGAAGTGACTTATTAGCCTAGCAGCTGAAAAGCTAGTCAGCTAGGTGGGGGGGATGTGATTTCAAATACCTTCTTATTTCGTTTTCCCAGTGACTGTTCATGTTAAAGCAGGAATAGAAATGGCACTAGGGCTTGATTAATAAGACATCTGAGAGTGAGAGCTCACCTTCAATTCCCTGTTTTTGAAGTATAAATTGCTTTTTCTTTTTGTTCTATGCCTGGAATTAAAACAAATTCTTTAATATTGACATTTTCTATAAACTGGAATTGTTATTGCTAATTCACTGGAAATATTGAAGTAACATCTCTCTTTTCTAAACTCTGCGTGTGAGTATCTGCATAATTTATTGTACATGTTTTTAACATTTATGACAATATTTTGGCCCAATATCAATTGATAGCTCTATAGATGTAGAAGGGCCATTGACAATTTGTTCCTTTTGGTACTTTACTTAATAATTTCAAAGGCCTGTGAAAACTGGGGATAAAAGACGCTATATATCAAAACATATTATATTTAAAGTAATTGCATCATAATCGTTTGTTGAAAATCTGAGAATTCAGCATGTCATCAAGGTAGAATATGTGAGGAAAAAATACAGCCATAATAATCTAGATAATAAAATAAATGTGTTCTGACAAGAGAAATGCCCCATGGCATCATATTTGTTAGAAACACCAGCTAAAGGATGACCCAGCTAAAGCTATTTGCATACCTTCTGAATGCAAGTGATCCAAATGTTGCAAAGTGGTAATAGAAATATGCCTGGAAGTATACTTAGCTTTTTTTACAGGACTTAATCAAGGTATAAGCATTTAACAGAGAAGATTTCTTCGTAAATATACTGCATAATACTCACATACAAATATTATGATATTTACTCAAATATTGTATCCTCCATATGTTATCTTCAAGGCCTTCAGTAGCTACTGTTATTCCAAAATATACTGTTTTTCTCTGTGGGAATGCACTAATAGGATTTTCTTCTTGCCTGCAAGTCATGATCATAGTACTGGTAATTTCAGGAAACTGTGAATACACTTCAGGCACTAAAATTAGATGCTTGTTTATGTAAGTGCTTGGCATGTACAAATAACCAAAACATATTTTGTCACAGAACTTCTTCACTGGAAATTACTAACTATCTCAGGACACTGTCAAACTGAACGTATATGCATTTTCTACCAATGCTTTTGATAGAAATTCAGGCCTGTACTCTTCTGCCAACAATTTCTAAAAGCATATGCCTTGTAGAAGTAGTTCATAGCTGTAGAAGCACACACGAACCCCAGTGAAGACATGGATATGTATCAAAATGAGATGAACATGTGCCAGCACATATAGTGTTTATTAGGCACATGTATGCCAAACAATTTAATTGATCTTTTCACAAAAATATGTATAGTGTTTGTGGTTTGTGAGCTGGGACACTGTGCTCTGGTTCAGGTGCAAGGCTTCATTTAAATTTCATTTCATGTAGAGGCGTTCTTCTGTAGCTTCCCAAATAGCCTCTATTAAACATATTCTTTCCTTCTTTTGTTAATTATTACATAGTTTTGAGGCTGTCTTCTGTGCCTGAAGTTTTTTCTTTGCAGTTCATGGCTCACATATTCCCTCGTGCTAGGATTATGCTGTTTCCATGATGAGCAGAACTATTAATAGCTCACTCCCTCGTGCTGCACTTACTGGGCAACTTGTGCATGGTGAGAAGAAGCGCAGTGAGGTAGCACTCTGCAATCTTCTGCCGTGTCCTTTAACCATTTCTCTGCTGCCCAACATATTTGATTACACAATGCAAAAGCTCATTTGCTGTGCTCTTCCACATACCTGCTGGGTCCTCACGAGAAGAGGCACGCTACTCTAAAGAGCACCTGTGGGGAATTTTAAGCTGTGGTCCCACCTATAGTCTCTGTACCTAGCTGTATCAGACTGCTTCCCTTACAAAAGGATGATTTACTTTTTCTTGCCTGCAACCAGGGCTGTTTCCAGGCATAATCAGAACTGGCAGCAAGCTCTCTGGAGCAGCTAAATGTCCAGGGCCTTGTTCTCCCTGTCGCTCATGCACCCTACAAAGCCAGAGCCACTGCTGCATTGTTCAGATAAGAGGCAGAAGCAGACCTGGGGAATAAGACGGCAGCCTCCATCCAGTGCTTACCAGCAGCAATCACAACCTGTCTCCTACCCTCATGTTGGCAGGAGAGGCAGCAGACTCAGCTGCTCAGGAGTTCTCCCAAACCTGACTGTCCAGAGTAGTTTCCACCTGCTGCCAAAGGACCCCCCCACTTTGGTCACCCTGCTCAGCCCATCCTCCTCCTCGGGTGATGGCTGAACCTGACCTGCAACCAGTATCCCATGTTGCCTACACACTTAAAAACGCCCGAGCCTGATCTGCAGCAGAGTCGGGTCTTCCCTTTCTGTTGCGCCAGCGCTGGCTTTGCACACTGATGTACATGCATAGAGAAACTTGCTGAAATCCACTTTTTTCAGCTGGCTTGTTTAAGGAATTAGAATGTAATTAACCTCTTGTTAATGATCTATGTGGAGTACCAGAGTCCAGTTAACTGTCCCTAGCAGGCATTCCTCTCAAGATCATTTTGCTTCAAAGCTGAAATTCACCAGTAGGTCACTTGATAGAAGAACAGATGATTTCTGAAGACAGGTACCGAGGGGTGCCCTTTTGCTCTCTCTCACTAGGAGAGATAACTCCCAGCTGCAATCTTCTTGCAGCACATGCAGCTGGATAACAGATAAACCTGCTTCATAAAGTGGGGAAATGATATGGGAAAAGGCATGAAAGGATATATAACCCTGGAGGTGGGGAAGGAGGAGCAGAACGTGCAGATTTCCCTCCCTTGATGGGTAATAACCGGCCTACATTGGAGAGTGGGAAAAACTCACGTTTTATCATTATTGTGAGCTGATGCAATTGAAAGATTACAAGGAATATCTTTGTGAGACTATTTCCACAAGCATCTGAAGAACAAAACCCCCTTAAAAAAAAAAGAAAATTAAATCCATGATGGCATAGAGGCTGAAGGAGCCGGGATATAGAATTTCCCTCCAGCCCTTTTAAGTCCTTCCCATGCTTATCTATCCTCTCCAATTCCTTCCTTTTTCATACATCCTCCCTATCCATTTTACTATTTATTTAGTCTGTGTGCAGAGGGGTAGGGAGCTTTCTGAAACTTGGGAAACACTTAGCTGAGAAATCCCAGGGAACAGTACAGCAGAGCCTCCTTTTTCTAGAAAAGTCTTCCTTGCTTTGAAGAAGCCAGGTTTGTGCAATGGCCTCATTAACATATTTTATTTGTTTTTTTTCACAGACAAGCCTGGTGGACTCCACTCCTCATAGCTGGCTTAGAACCTGTGGCTTTTCCTGCCTCTTCTGCTGAGGGATGCAGCGAGACCACCTGAGCAGCAGCTTCTGATGAGAAAGGAGGACATGTGACCATTTGCAGTAGCCATCATGGGCAGGGAAAGAATTTGGCAGACAAAGTCCTCCTTCTGTCTCAGTCCAAAGCACCAGGTCCCACACACATCGAGAGCTGAAACACAAGTTTTTGGTCCTTCCTCAAGTGAACCACAGCATGGAGCCTGCTGATGCTTTTATAGGAATAATAGTGCCAGAAAAGAGAGTTTACATTTCATCCTTCAATGAAATCAAAGTCCTATGCCATCCACCAAGACACAGGCAGAAATTGTTAATGCAAGCTCTCAATGCAGGCAGTAAACGATTCCTTGCTTTTGACTCACAAATGTGAGAAATGAGGCACTGGTGATTCTAACCAAACCAGACACCTTTTGTAACTTACTTTGAATGAATCTCTCTCTCTCCTTCCCCTCCTCTTCGTGTTAGGATCTTACTGCAGTTCATTTGCAATGTTCAGCGTATAATAAATGTGATGAGCTGCAGAAAAAGAGCTGAAGCCACTCACTGAAAGAAGAATATTCTGCACTCTGGGGAGAGGAAAGGAGCTTGTGTGCAGGACTGTGGTGGAAGATTCGGGGGAGCTTTCAAGAATGTTGTTAATTTTTTTCCTGTTCTTATTCAAAGCTTTTCTATTCACAGGGGAAATATTCAATTAGGAAACTCCTATGGAGCAGAGGGGGAACCCAGCAGGCGAGGAGTCAAAATCTCTGCAATCAGCATTGATAAAGGGCTGTTATTTTAACAAACAGGATAAAAATAAAAAGCATAAAAGGCTGCAGCAGGAGGCCTGAAACGGACGCTGAGCACTCTCCTTCTTCAGCGAGGATGTGCTTGCCATGGTAAGTCATGCATGATTGTTGGAGGCGATATTCTCTGATTTGTCACTGCTTTTTATCTTATTAGCAGTTACCGTAGTTTGAAATGTGTTAAGCTGAGCAATGCTCTGTGCATGAAATGCTTTCAAGAGTTTGAGTGCAGCATTTTGATTCATTTCACAGGCTTTCTGCATTGAAAGAATTATTGGATGATGCTGACAAACAGCTCTGCTGTTTGGGATTCGCTGTCTGTTCAACTCTGTAGAAGAGCATCCAAACCAGACACAGAAGTTGTAGGCTCAGTTCAGCACACATTAACCAATGTGGGCTTCATCTGTATTTAAATACTCAGATGCATCAGGGAGCTACAGGGCATCATATCTGACATTTGACTCTCTACCTTCTACCGTATTTCAGAGTGTGTTGGGTGGCCAACAGGTTGCCCAAAGCTATTTTCTATGGCCAGCTGAAGCATAGTGCCTGGAGAAGCAAATGACTGAAATGTTAAGAGGCCACGCTCAGCAAGACCATCACTTTGCAGCATCGGCCCTGCGACAGGCAAACCTGGCACCGTCTGCCACAGAAGAGAAACTGTGCATGCCCTAGGAGTTTTTAATAAGCCAACCCAGAATAGCATTGTATAAGCGCTAAGAGGAATGGAGAAAAGCCAGGAGGGTGGCTGTAGTGAGTTACATCTGAGACACTTGCAGCTATTAGCATGCTGAAATAAATCGGATTAATTTCTCAGCCAGGAGTTCTCAAAAGCTGAGTCTGGATAATTAAATAAAATGCAGATCCATCTTTATCCAACTTTTCTAGGAAGGCCACATACTTCTAATGGTTAGGACATCAGGGTATCCTATAGCTAGATTTTGCGCTTCTCTTGGCCCGCGCTGTGATGTCTGATAAACCTGTTCATCTCTCATTGTTGAGTTTTTTTGTCTTTAAAGCAGGATTAAAATACTTGCTACCATCCCCTGAAGCACACGATAGATGTATACACCTCAGGATGGAGACAATGATGAATTACCTTTGTGAGTGAATTTAGATCTGAAACAGCCTCACGTGGACTTTCTATGCCCAGTAACATGGCGTGCGATCAAAAACTGTCCTAAACTGCAGAATCTAATCGTCTGGAAAACACTAGATTTTTCTAGTCAATGCAAATACCTTTTAAAACTACCAACATACATTTTAATCCTGAAGAAATAAGTAACATGTTGATGCTAGTCTACTCAGCGCACTGTGATACAATATTCATTGCAAAGTGATCAAAACCAATCATACAGATATAATCTACTAAGGAGACAAAAGCACTGAAAAACAGTAAGAGATTAGCAGCTCTGCTATATATGGAGTATGATGCTGACAAAAACTAGCTAATTATTGCAGTTATGCCTTAATAATTTATAAAGCCAGCCATTTCCCCAAAAGATCTATAGATCTCTTTTGACTCCTCAAGGGGAAGAGTAAATGTATCAGAAATCAAGTGCCTAGATTCTCCACGAAGGGGTTCAAATGCATGGCTAATGTAGTTGTCCAGTTCTTTGAGGTAGGTTAACAGCAAGTTTACATACCTGTTTGAACAAGCATCCTGAATTTTGGGGTATGTCTCTGAGCTCTGAAAGGCTGACTGTGGAAAACAGAGAATCTTATGTATCCCAAAATGGTTTTCCCCAATCTACTTATACCCTATAGACAAAAATAATAACAATACCCTATTTCAGATTTCAATTTTCAGAGCTACTTAGTGTTTAACTACATAGATACCAATTTTTAACCTTTCAGAAAGTCCTAGTCACTTGTCCCTGAAAACTTCTATCCTTACATGGCATCTCCAGTTGTTCGTATAAAATTGCTAGGCTTTGGAGGTTTTTTGGCCAAAGTCTGAGGATTTGTTTACCTTAAAAAAAAAAATCTGTTTCTGTCAGAGGAGTTATATACTTATGTAAATTTAGCTATAAATTCTAGTTTTAATTTCTCTTTTCTTCGTGTTTTAAATTCTTACTATTTTCTGCCTCCTCCTTCCAAATTAGCTTGCTTGTTGCTTGTTTTCTTAGTCTTGTAATTTTTTACATTTTACAGTGTTTGTTTATACGATGTATTCTATTGGAGCAGGGGCAAGAACAGTGGAAAAAATAATCAGCAAGAGCGAACACAAACCCATTAACGGTGCAGGAAGGAATGAAAGGAAACCACAGGCTAATTTGAAGGGTAATATAAAGATAACCCAGCCTACAAAATCTCTAGGTGTTAATATGGTTGTGCAATTCCATTTTATACTAATCAGTCATCTTTGCTGTCTTAGAAAGCAGGCAAGCGAGTTCACTGAGCAGTTCCTCTCTCTGTCTCAGCTTTTGGGAGAATATTGAAACGATTAAAATCTTGCACCAGTGAAATATGCACGCAGACATTTAGGTGGATGCAGTTTGGGACACTGAAGTGTTATAAAACCCCAAGAGACAAAGGCATTAAGTTTCAACTGTGATTTCAAACAGAGTTGCTTCCCGGTGCCAGATTAGGCTTTTTGTCTCTCGTGCCGCTCGTGTGCAGTTGGCTGATAACTGTTTGTGCATACGATACCCTAAAGAGGCATCAGGGATGCCGAGAACGAGGGTTCACATCATTTACTGTCAGCAGTTATGGCCCCCTGGCAGCGGTGTGGTGTGTCCTGGTGCTTCCCTTCCTCCCCATCACTGCAAATCCGGAGTGATAAGGAAAGGCCTCTCTGGCTGGTTTACACTTCTCCTCGCCCTAGAGGCATCGTTACAGCCTGTTCACCACTGGAAAGGGATTTATTAGCTTTGGAGGAAGAGACTTTCTTCAAAGCCAAGGCTGAAGTTTTCGCCGAGTTTATTGACAAAATCCCACCACTTTGGGCCCAAATAATTGTGGAGCATCATTTAAAGACCAGCTTCAAATCTCTCTTTTCTAGCTAAAAGCTCCCTTAGGAGATGGGCATCTTTTCATTCTCTAATAGAAGCCTACTCTTCCTTTCCCACAGAGGCAAGTAAGAAATACATTTCCTCTTTCAATTGACAAAGCTAAGGAGTTACAAGAAAGAAGATATTTTTATCGCCTATTCTAAGAATATTATATTTACATCCTAGAAAATAAGAATTTAGTTGTAAGATCTTTTTTCGTGTAAAGCCTATGCATGTATATACATGATTGGTTGCTCAAAGAATTCAAGTGATTAAAAATTGTGATGATAGCTATGAGGAAGAGTATAAACTAATAAAATACATGTGATGGGTGCCAGAATTAATGGTAGCAAACAAAACACAGACATGAAGCCAGACAGCCTGAAAATTCAAAATTGTTAGCAAATGCAGCAATACATCCTATTAGTAACAGAACTCACTAGGAGAAGGACTTCAGGTTATGGAAAGCACCCTCAGGTGAAATGAACATTTGCAGATTTCCCTTTTTTCAGGTCTGCTACAGCTCTCCTTTGATAATTTATTCCCACCCAGTCTCCAGCACATTGTGCTCAGTCATCCATAAAAACATAAAGCAAACAAAACCCTGTAATAAATTAATCAAGCTATTTCTCCCGTCTCCAAGGAAGAAGAAAGGGGAGTAGTTCTTATCTCTATTTCAAACATTTGGGTGACAGCCACATAAGTATTTTAAAGTACAGAAGTGAAGTGCAGCTTCATTAAGGGAATGAAACTCTATTGAGATGCATGGGTGCAGTCCAGGACTTTGCACACTAAGCAGAGTTTTATTCAAAGTTTGCTGTAAGGAACTTTTGCTGCAGCTAGCACAGGCATGCTTATATATTGCTTCTCTTTTGTTCTCTCCCATTTAACCGCCTCCTTTCTACCAAGCGGCAGCACTGATGTTCCACCAGTGAAAGAAGGTAAGTTGCTGGTCCCGAAGGATGCCATACCATCCCATACCCTGAAAACCAGCCTAGCAAAACAGGAAATACAATCAGCACAAGCACAAAATAAACTAACTTGTGTTTTTGTCGGTACCATGCTGCAAAAAAAGCCAGTGAGAAAGGCAGTTATAAAAGACCCCAAATAATATTTGTCCCAAACATTCAGCTGAGAAAATTTTTCAATGCTGCATTAATGAGAGGACAATTATGGTTGGGGTTATGTGTTCACCTGGTTCTCAGGCATGCAAAAGCTGGCTGTTTTATGACTGCAGCCTTCTTAGCCCCTGCAGAGGGAGCAGGAACACCTCATTATCAAAGATGGGAGATTTGCAAGAGGGAATCTTGTATGAGATATACCTAATTAGACAAGTCTCTTCTCTCCCTCCATCATCAGAAAGTGAGAATGAACTCAAGGATTTCTACCGCAGGCAATATCTTCTAAATGAAAAGCACCTAAACATGTATTTTATTGTAGTATTTTCTTTAGGAAATTCATATGAAAGCCACCGCTGGCAACCAGTCCTGCCTGTGCAGCAATTGCATAATCAAGGCCAGAAGCCCTAGGGGCCTGACAGTCAGTGACTTTCATAAAATCCCGCTGTTTCAATGCAATTTAGAGAGGATTTTTGCAACTTCTGCTTTGATTACTTTGCTAAGGAAAATCCTCTATCATTTTTCTGTTGTTCCTGATCTTGCTGCTTATTTTTTTCCCACTGAACACAGTTTAGAAAGTAGACATTAATTTTAAATAATTCAATTACTCCTGCTGCTGAGCAGTTTGCCTGAAACTCCCTATTTCTATGCCCAGAGCTATGCTTAGGGCAAGAGAAAACTTCTAATTAGTTGGACAGTTTTGCTCTTTAATTATAGAAGATCTTTGGCTAGAATGACATTTTCAAGCAACAAGGAGAGGCTTATTAAAGAAAGATAACAAAAAACCCTGCAAAAGCCAAAAGCCTGAAATCTTCATGTATTCCTTGTTCTGATATAAGGAAACCCTACATGATAGTGTTGAAGCAGGTTTAAACCCTGGGGGGTGGGAGGGAAAAAAGATAATGTGGCATATTGGAGAGGGTGAGAAGCACAGATACTGTCAATACTGATTTTTCTAATCTCCGAGATCAATGTTTATCCTAAGAGCTATTCTAAGTTTGCTTAATGTCCTTGCAGGTTTGGCCAAATGCTTAAAAAAATGAATAATAGGGATCTATGGGAATGGAATGGTGACTAGCATATTTTACATGTCAGCCCTGCTCTCTTGTTTCTCCTGCAAGGGTTCTTGTATTTCCCAGCAAGATTCCCTGCTGACTTTCCCACTCCCCATCTGTCTAACCAGCTTTTGGGCATCCTTCCCTTCTTCTTCCTCCACCCTCTCTTTGATTTAACTCCCACTGGCCTGCCATTGTCCATTCTGCTCCACCTGTCTTTGCAGTGCCCTGCCTCCTGTGACTTCCTCCGCATCGGGCCCATTCCAGGTCCTTTGCTCTTTTTGTTTGTTCCACATTCTAAAAAATAGTTCGTTCCTTTTCGAACACAGATGTAGCAAGTGCTCTCAACCACAGCTCACCACTTACAACATCGCAGTCAGCTCTCTACTTCTTAAACTGAAGATAGCAGCGGAGAGGGAATCTCGTCCTATGAAATGGTGAATTATCGTCTTCAGAATGAGTCAGCTCGACTGGAAATGCTGGGTCTGTACTGCAGCTTGCAGCAGCAACTCCCCATGGGTTAACTGTGCGCTACTAGGAACGTGGCAGCAGCTCCTGGTCCTCGAGGAGGTTTTTCAGGCAGAAGCAGCATCACACACTCACAAGCAGGCGTGATGTGGGAGCTTCCAAGCCACAGCAGCTTTGGCACCAACTCTGACGCCACTTTTCATGCCACTGTAAGCACTGGTCATTAGAAAAGAAGCAAGGTACTCAGAGCACATATCTCTGGAAAGATGATACAAGTGCAAAAATACCCGACTCGGAAGAAACATCATGCTCAGTTACCACAGACATACGGGCATATTCTGCTGCGAAATGTGTTCACATAAGGAAACAAATACTCCACTCACTGAATTAAGCAGAATGCAATTGAACATTGCTAGATTCTATCAGTTTTGGAAAACTATTAGGACTGAAGCTTCTCATAACCAAGATTTGGAATAAATATCACTGAAAAGAAATCATTAAAATAGAAAATACTTCAGGTTTACCTACTGCATATGTTTTGCACAATGAAGCAGGGTCTTAATTTAAACTCCATAAATTATGTTTCAAAGTGGTATTAAAATATCCTCTAGTGGTCAAATATACAGTACAAAACATATTAGAAAATCAAATGCAGAAGGGTAGACAATCGATGAAAGGGCCAAATTCTTATAGATGAGTTGTTTTGGTTTTTTTTTTAGTTATCTAAATGAGTGCTTTAGGTGCCCACACCACACAGAACTTGACTTATAAAAGTAAACTGAATTTCTGTTTAGGTCATGAGGACAGAGCAAGTCAGATTGCTCAATCACTAACACGTCATGACAGCAAAATTGATGCAAATGAAATAGTACACCACAGGAAAAGCGCTGCTACAAATGTAAAGTGTTTAACATTCTCCAAGTCTAAAGACGTACCATTTTGTACGGGTTCATGAGAATCAGCTCCATAAGTAGTTTGAGAAGCTCATTGCATTCAGTCTAACTGCTATGAGCATCGTGCTGCTGCATCCACTGTCGACACTGTCCTGGGAGGTGTGAGCCTACGTTCAGGTTCTGACCAGGATGATGCTAATTACATCTGCTGCCTGGGAGACGCGCTCACTCCATGCTGTCCCTTGGGGTTTTGCTTACAAACTCATTTTAGCTGATATTTCTTAAGTTATACTCTCCATCTCTAAATCAAATACTGTCATTAGTGCAGAGAGTCTCTGTAACTTCCCTCCCTCCACAGATGTATCCTGTTCTCATCTAGAAACTTTTTCTCCCAGACCTTGCGTACTTATCCTCCTAATCACTTGTTGACTTTGCTGTCTGTACCCAGGGACTGTGTTGATCCCCAAATACACCACTTTGCTGGCATTAAGTATGGCTGGAATTTTGCCCAACTACATGTCATGAATCCTTTACTGCTGTTTTTGCCACAGTGTATGCTACAAGCTGATTATATTAACATAAGTGAGCACCAAACGAGTAGAGTAGAGGCAGCAGTTCTCCAGAGGCTGCCTTCAGAGCTTTCAGCTGAGCATTGAATTCCAAGAATAAATAATAAGTGACTCAAAATAATTAATGTAATAAAACAGTGCTGCAAATGGTACCATTTCATATCTGCATCAGCATCCTTCTCCTAGCAGTGTTGGATAGACAGTCCCCAGATCAAAGTGCCTATGTTTCCTCTGGTTTAAAGCTTCATTTTTAAAGGAAAAGTTGTTTAAAAGTTTCTTCTGCATAATTAATAGATTTACATGGAAATAATTAAATTTAGCTGGAACTGAGCAAAACAAAGCTGATCTCGTACAAAGTGCAAATGTAGCCAAACAGGTTGTCTTCCTTCCTCCAACTTAGCTCAGGAACAGTGGGTGTTCTTATCCTTAGTAGCAAGTCATGTCTTTCTGCAGATTTTTCAGTCAAGATTTTGTTTTTAAAACTAAGAGATTCTTCTTATCAGAGGCTAAGAATAGGGAATAGGATAAAATGAGGCAAGGCAATTCCCCCGAGATTCAGGATTAAGGAGTCTTGATACCTCTCTCCTCCCCGTCATCATCAGATGGAGAAAAGACAGTAAGAGACATGTGCAACAGACAAATGGAAGGAAAAGGATAGTTTCTTTGCTCCTAGGGCCAAATCAGTACTTGCTGCTACAGTTCCTTAGGGATTACAACTGGATCAACTTCTCTGCTGCTTATTTTAGAGTCAGCTTTTGCCAAACGGCAGAGCTATTTTCCTGTGTTGCTGTTCTCCATAAAATCCTCACATTTCTCTTCCTTGGAGAGCTGCTTTAGGAAAATCATGACTCAGCCACAATGCTTTAGAAAATTAAAAACTTAAAATAAAGACCTTTTGACTAAGCGTATTCCAGTTAGGACATTTTAAAATGTTCGGGAAAGATTACTTCAGACTTGGAATCAGAGAATCACAGGGTCTGGAAGGGGCAAAATTATACTTGTCGTTAATAGACTTTAAAGATTCTAGCCCCAGTATTTATCCCTGAGTGATGCCACTCAGGACAGGGCACAAGTTGAATTTTGTGTCAGTGATGAATACCCTTTGATCCTGATGGCTCATCCAGTTCTTTAATTCACCTTATTGTTCACTTATTCAAACAAAAAATCATCACTTTGGCTATAGGGACACTATGGAGGACCATGGCCTTGCTAAAGTCAAGGTATACAATATCGACTCTTTCCCTTATTCACAGAGTCATTTATCTCATGACAGAAGGTTGGCTCAGGTTAGCCAGCCATAATTTGCCCTCACTGCATCTATGCTAGCCATTCACAACAACCTTGTTTTTCACGTAGCTAAAAATGGTTTTGAGAAGTGTTTGTTCCATGACCTTCCCAGGAAATGAGGTGAGGCTGACCTGGATCTTCTTTCTTGTATTTCTTGGAGATGGTCATAGCAGTTGTTTTCTTGCAGTCATTGGTAACTTCCCTGATTGCCATAACTTCTGACAGGTGATAGGCAGCAGCTTTGTGATGACATTGTTCACCTCCCACAGGTGCATGCCACCTCCCCTGCATGTTCAGGCAATATTCCTTTACTGCTCCTGGGCAGCCTGCATATGAGTACAGCAAGGAGTTCCCGAAAGCAGACTGAGAGAGGTGGAGGCCAAGATCTAGATGTTTATTAAGAAAATTCAGCTCTGGAATTATTCACGTGGGAGAGCTGAGCAGACCACAGAACACCAAAACAAGAGAACTTTATTGGCAGCCTAAGATGTGCCCAAAATGTAGGAGGAGATTTGGCATCTATTTGACTGCACTGCAGTTTTGAAATAATCCATAATAAGAGAGTTTTCTCTTAGAAGCTAATGAACTTGGATCGTGAAGCATGCACAGGAAAGAAAGGCAAAATGAAAGGTGTAAAAGAACAACTCACATCGTAGAGATTTTACGTAGTTTTGTTCCTTGTTGACAGCCATGAAGGGCATGAACTGCTGGTCAAGGTGAGTCACAAGAAAGCCAAGCAGTGTATGGAGGTAGCGCTTACAGAAATGTCACTCATTTTTACAGAATAAGAGAAAGTCTCACGAGCTCATGAAGGACCTGTGAGTTTACAGAGGCTAATGAGACTAAATCAATGTTCTCATTCAGATGCTCTTTTGATTTCCTTTTGGATGACTAGGACTGGCCTCTTTATTGCTTTCCCAGTGCTCTGGTGTTCTGTAAAGGCCATGGAAGACCAGTCTCTCTTTGCAGGATATAAACATATAAGCAAGGTGAAGTACAGAGAAGTGCAATATATTTATTTCATTATTCCCTGCAATACAGATGGGGTTGACTTCCATTTCACTTCAAACATTTTATCAGTGCTCCTGTAAAACACAAAATCATTCAGTCATATCCAGAGAGACCTGAGAAAGACCATGACTTGTAGTAAGGACTTAATAAACTGTAATAGTAACTATAGGGGCAGAATTATATGCATCAGTTTAAGACTTCACATTTACCATTAATGAGAAGTAAAATTACATATTGAAACATTCATCTGTTCATTTCATTTATTAAGGAGTCAATGGTCCCGATGAGTTCTCCTGACTCACTTTTAAATTTCACTCATTAATATGATTACATTACATATGTAACTGGGTAGCCCTGTGATACAGTATTGCCAGTAATTTGTAATGCATTTCCAAGGCCTAATGACTGGGCTTGTCAGGTCTGCCTTGTTGGAAGTTTTCTTGACCTGCCTGCAGCTTTGTTTTACTTGCTTTAGCCCTGACAACAATTCTTCTCCTTGACCAGGTGTCTATGACTAATTTGTTTTACTTTTGTTTTTCTTTCTGTGCTACAGCCATAGTTTTATATAGATAGCAGTAACAAGCAGTTATTCTGTGCAGAATGTGGTATTTACAACTTTGCAGTGAAATTCCCTTGCTTAGTTTACATCCTTTCCAGGTGATTGTTTCATAATGCATGTATCCTTGGGATATTTCATTAACAGCAACATCTGCTATTGAGACATTTAAAAAGCCTTGTTTTTCTGAAAATGAAATCTCTACTGCAAATATGTTGAGGGGGATTAGTTTTTTTATTGTTGAAATAAGCAAATTTTAATTATAATCATATATTCTGGCTATAATCCTGAAGCAAGGGACCCAATTCAGAATCTTGGATGTTCATATGGAGGCTCTATTAAATTCCTTAGACCTGAGAACATTTACATGGAAGCATGGTTTTCCATTCAATTAATATGGATACTGTTCACAGGCTGGAATTAAGTGGATAATTCTTTCCCATGCTTGCACCACTCCCATTTATACAGAGCAATTTGATAACAGTATTCAAAAAGCAAAAGCAAATGATACATGTAATCAGTATGAGCTCAAATCACAGTTCAGCTATGGGCACTTCAATCTATTTCCCAATCAGTAGTGTCTTAAATGAAGGGTGTGTGTGGAAGTGCATTTTGCTCTGAGCTCTTGTCTCAATAGCATCATCAATGAAATACCAATTACCGTCTTGTAATTGCTACATTTCTAAAGGTTCCGTTCATATGGTCAATACAAGAACTCCGTCTCTTCAGCTTCATTCATGCTCTAAGGCATTTTGTAGGAGTACATTTCAGCAGGTCGCTTCTATTGGACCCAAGCTGTCTGTGTGCAGACATAGTCAGAAACAAACTATAAGCACGGATTGCTCACACCAGTGATAGGATCACAAAGTTAACATCAAAAGGTACCTCAAATGTATAACATCTAAGATCATACACTGCTTTTGCACAGTACCTCCTATTTGAGGACAGAAAATTGGCCAGAGATTTTAGCCTGCAGCACCAAAGAATATCTTACTTTGCTGTAGTTTAAGAGAACAGGCTAATATCCAGTAGCCATGTGTCATTTGTTATTTTTTAAGCTACTATATTAGCTTTTTTGTGAAGAAATATTGATTAAAACTGATCGATAAATTAAGATTTGCTTCCTTGTTTTGACCCACCCTCACACCTTTCAAGTATCAACAGTTCTGTGTGCATTCACTGTGCTACTTGCCCTTCTTTTCAGTGCGGCTGTGGTAAAAAGAAGAATGCGCAATGCAATAGAGACAATATGGCGTACTATCTTTTGACACTAAGAGCATAGATATAGCCTTAACCATCAGTTCTACAAGGTAAGTGGAAAAAACATTTACTTGATTTCATGCTATAATTTTATTGATTATGTCACAAGTAACTGTGAGAGAGGGAAGTACATATTCACGTATGTGTGTAGAGACAATCGGGAACATTTAACCATTCGTAGCGATGTAAATAAAGATGGAAAAAATTAAAATACACTTAAGATGTTACTGGTTTGTGCAGAAACAGTAATGAAAGGCTGTCCCATGTCTAACAAGAGCAACACACAGCATGCTGGAACAGAACTGCATTTTTACATTAGAGCCATCACTGGGCACCGTAATGCCAGCGAGAGTCAGCTGGGAGGCACTGGCATAGAGAAGAACTATATGCATTTCACCTTTCCTCACCATACACAAAATTTAGCTTAAACAAGTTCATACAGACAACACCTCCAGTCTGAGCACAGCCAGAAGTAGGTTGTTTCTGCAAGACCTAAAAGAAACAGCTGATTGGAGTACTGGGCACAGAAAGCCACAAATTGACTTCCATGAGTGAGAATATATTGTGTTGACATCAGCTACTGTCATAAGGTAATGGCTCTTGTTACACATAGATTAAATACTGACCACGACACGCAGCACGTACAATCCATATTGAGTCGAGTTTTGGAAAAGGCCTATTAAATGTTGTTTGTGTATTTCCACCCATGCATCATAGGCTCCTATGCATCATGGACCATAAATCACTCAAAACCAGCACTATAACTGGAAAAAAAAATAAGTCACTAGGGATTTTCATGTGTAGCGAGCAGACGTTTTTCTTTGTTCTTATAAATCACCAAGGTAGAAGATAAAGGGATTACTTTTTAATGTATGGAACAGACATTTTTATATTACTTCTGTAGGGTCTTTGAAATTATATTTTTCTAAAGTCAGGGCACCAAAACAACCCCAAAATTGGAGAGAGGATTGTGATTATGGTTTAAAAAAGGAACACACATTCATTCTAAATGTAAAAAAAACCCAACCAAACAAAACCTCAAAATGTTTGTCAGAGAAAGATGCCTGCAATTGTTATGCTCGTTTTGAGAAGAATAAACATAGTGGGCAGAGACAGTGTTATCTCAAACTAGAGTCCCAAACACATTAGGACACACAACCTTCACTGTTTCATGAGGATTCACAGTAATGTCAGCTGTGTTTCTGCAGACCCTCCCTTTATCGGGACTGTTGAATTTATGCTTAGTTTACCATAAAACAAAACTGACATGGTCAGAAATCACTTAAACAAATGAAAATTACACAGAGCACTGTCTGCTAGGTTATAAGCAAAACCAGCCTACAGGCTTGGGGAATATAATGTGCTACATCAAGATTTCCATTTTATTTTTCCACAAGAGAAATTGCTTCTTGGCTGGGTGCTGTTTGTTTTCACGTTTAAGTGGGTCAGTACAAAGAAGCTTAGTCATGTCTCTGAGGCAGAGGAATAGATGCGTAACACAGTGCAGGCTATGGAAACAGAGGGTTAAACGCTGCCTTTCAGTAGTTCAGGTTTAAATCTGGAACAGGCTGGTGCCCAAAGAAGCAGTCGCAGCCATCCTGTCCTGCAGCTCCTTCTCCGTGTTCCCGTGTGCCAGGGCCAGCATTCATGCAGCCACACAGCAACCAACTTCTTGAAACCGCTGGGTCTCCTGAACAAGCTTCCCCCCACCTCCACCTCCACCTCCTCACCCCTTAGTTTTCACCTTACACCATTTTAATCGGTTCATGCTGAGGCCACGAGAACATTAGCTCCAGCATAAAGACAAGAGTAGGAATGACCTTTTCAGCAGCAGCACAAACATATGCCAGATTAAACTGACTGTGGAATTTAAGTCAATTTGTCAGACACTTTCCAATTATTTGTAATGGCCTAATAAATATATAATCCTCGGTGAAAAAACGACTATAGCTGTGCCTGTCATAGGGTAGTAAGTAGAACTCTGCTAACTAAAATTCCTATTTATATATGTTTTGAAAATCAAGATTGCTATTAATTTTAGGAAGAAAATTACATGGAATTTCAGAAACCCCACCCCACCCCCTCCCAGTTACAGAGCCTGCTACCAGAGGATTTACAAAGCAGCCTTTTTCTGTGCATTTACCAGTGGAAAAATAGAGGGCATATGCATATTCTATTACTGCCCATGTTGCTGGCTTTCTTTTTCTACTTTTTTCTGACTGCTTGTGTTGTATATTTTGCAGGGTATTTGTAAAGTAACAAAACCAAACAATATCAATATTATATTAGGACGATAAATGAGAACCTGCCAAATCAAGACGAAACTCAGCAATTAGATCCAAGCCAACCTGGTAAAACATACTAAACTGAAAGAGAAAATACAAAGAAGATGCAGTCAATAGAAGGAAAGAATGATACCAAACACATCTCATTTAATCCTACTCTTACTTCTGTACAGCATCAATAGAGTTCAACCATAAATATTCATCCATAAGACTATAAACACTTCTACAGAGTTTGCTAAGTAGTAACTTTTACAGACCAGATGCAGTTTATGTCCTTATTTTGAATTTGTAGAAAGTCTTGCACAGACCTGTGGGCAGTGAAATACTTCCATCTCCACAGGAAGGATCATGAGCTAAGCTGGAGTTTACTTTAACCCAAGGTAAATTATACATGTAATAAAATAAAGAACAAATATCCAACCCCTCTGAGAGCAACAGCTATACACATACAGGTAAGGAGAACATTCCCTGCTACCCCCAGTACCAGCTTCAGGTACTGAATTACAGGAAAACTTGTGGAAAAGCTCCTCATCAAACTCATCCCAAAACACGTCAGAGTATCAAAGCTCTCAAACCACCCCAGCGAAAAATTAATCCTTTTCCAAAACATCCAAGCAGCTACATTAAGACACAAATAGTTACCAGCAGCTGGAGACAAGAACCAAGAAAAAAACACGACCAACAACAAAGGTCCAACCATTTAGTAGATAGAGAGAAAATGAATCACAGGCTCCACCACTAAATTGCAGGAATATGTAAGGACTCCCTGGGGGCTGCAGCTAGTAGGCTCTTCCAGGTTCACAGACCTAGCAAATGTAACTAAAAAGAGTGGTGGAAAAGAAAGAGACAGTGGTAATCTGTCAAAGGGAAAAGAGTCCTTTGTTAGAAGCCCCATAATACCTGGTTTTGGAGAGAGTTTGGTATACTACAACTGTGGAAAACTACCAAACCTGTTTGTTTTATCTTGGGTTGTACTTATCTGCTGTATTCTCATAGGAGATACAGTTCAAGTTGCATCAAATTAATCAGAGCAGCTTCAAAAATATATTTCAGATCTCTTCATGCAATTTAAAATAATATTGCACACATACTTAGGTATTTTGCATCCAAATTTCTATACCGCACACCTGCAGCTCATGTAAATATACCTAGACAAACTTTAAATTTGGTTAGCTGTGTTTATGAAGAAAGCAGAGATGAGCATGGATTGCTCACCAGAGACTCTACCCAGCTTTTTCAAATGGATTTCATAAATGGTCCGAAGCCCTATAAATGCCATTGCTGAACTGCTGACGTCACCTGTGATATGCTGAGGACAAGTGATCTATCACTGCCCACTTTAAAGGATTACCTTTATTGGCCTTGTTTGCTAGAGTGCTCAAGGGAAGCATGTGACCAGGACTTTGCTTTCAGCTGCAGTTATGAAAAAGCATATTTGTAACAAAGTAAATCAAGGATCTTTTTTTTTTTTTTTTTTTCCTGCAGGTATTTATAGTTACTATTCTTAGTAACCTAACTCAATTGAGGTCAATCAGCACATTAGCATTTTTAAAGACTGTCTCTTTGTAGAACCTAGTCATATAATATAAACTCCCTTAAAGTAGATTACCAAAATAATATAGGCAGACAGATTTAGAAATTGGAATTGGTATTCATGGAGTATACTAAAAAAATTCCTGAAACTTTGAAAGAACTATAGTCTTCTCTCCTGCAACATTTTTGCTTGCACAGAGATCCTACACAAAATGTACTCACCAGGTGCATGTTTTTTCCTCAAGTTTTATGCTCAAGAGCTGCAGCCTGGCTGCTGTGGGAGCCTACTCTGCAGACACTGGAAACTACTTATTTGCTACAGACAACAGTGTGAGGCTGTTAAATGAATAACTGCAATAGTATGCTACCTGCTAAACAAAGGGAAAGCAGTACTACTTTGTATTTGTGGAACACTTTACAGCTCATCCTCAGTGCCATGACATGGCACATGCAGGAGAACAGGGTGATCAGGCCCAGTCAGCAGGGGTTCATGAAAGGCAGGTCATGCCTGTCAAACCTGATCTCCTTCTATGATAAGGTGACCCACTTAGTGGATGAGGGAAAAGCTGTGGATGTCATC
>VXBO01011636.1:819575-877781 GCA_013400135.1 Rhinoptilus africanus
AGGGACATGGTTTAGAAGGGGTTTTTTGTCAGGGCAGGTTAATGGTGGGACTTGATGATCTCAAAGGTCCCTTCCAACCTCACTGATTCTATGATTCTATGATTCTATGATTCTATAACATACTTAGATCTAGACTGCAAAGCACAGGTGGCAGGCCAAATTGTCTTCTCATTTACATGTCTACAACCTCCATGACACTGGGCTGCTGAATGACTCACTCCTGCAATTGTGGAAGAGTAAATCTGTCCATTATTTAAATCAGAAATGAACAAACCCTAGCAGGCTACTAGTAGCCTTGTATTTCATATATTGCAAGCTAAAATTCTGGGTCGTAATAATTAACCTTAAATGCAGAAACTGTTGGCTGTGGAAAATACAGGTGTTTTTAAAAATGTTAGGCATGTGGTTGTCTAGCAGTGAGAAGTTGCATGGGTGGCCTAATGGAATTTAAGGCATTATTTCACAACGTAGCCCTAAAAGCTAATAAAAGCGTTCCTCTTCAAGTCTGATTCTTAGTATTATATGAAAAGACAATGTAAACAGCTGCTGGCATGAATGTATGAGAGCTACAATAGCACAAGTATTAGCATATACACAAGCATTCCATTTCTTTCCGTTTGAGCACTATCCATTCCAATCCCTTTCAGATAATGTAGATCTTTATTAAAAATGTTGAAGGACTTTGTTTTGTTTTTCTAAACTGCTAACCTCATAAGCGGCAAACCATTTACATTTTAAAGAGAAAGCTCTACTAGGTGAAGGTTCTGTTTGAATATTTGCCGGCACTTTAACGAGTTTGTTCTACGAGTTTTTTCAGTTGTTAGAAAAGCAATCATGTACTGAAATAGTTTGAAGCTTTGGCAACCTACAAAGCCTATCGGTTTTTAACAACTCTCTAGGGGGTGGAGGTGTTGCCTCCTTTATGTTACTTAGTCTAAGTAACAAATTTATTTTTTTTCTTCCTATTCTTTTATGGTTAAACACAGTGATTTTTTTTTTATTTAGAGTGTCTGAGCATATTATTATCTGTTCCATACCTTAGGAGAACATACTTTACTATTTGCAAGTCACACTGTGTGTCTTTCTCATTTTTTCAGTGGCACATGAATGACCAAAGAAGCGCCAAACATCGTAAATGCTACACTGTGTAAAATCGCACAATGGCTGCAAATGCATTTAAAATCCTTTTTGATCCAAAGAATAGCAATAAGAATGTGTGCTCTATTACAATGGCACAGGATGCATTTTGATCTCACTAGAAAGAAACATATTTTAAAATGGACCATTAGAAAGCTTGTAAAAAAGGAAAAGCACCTATCCAGTGAAGCAAATGAAACCACTCCTATTGATTTAATTAAAATTGAAGTGGACCCTCTTTACTCATTATCAATTGGTAGTAGACACTTTTGTTTGCACCTAATACTATTGCAAACCAAAAGTACTTTCAGTGGGATCTTTATAGGGCTATTTATGTTGTGCAATAATCTATTCCACATGAGAAAAGGTATGGGAAACATCTTGATCATTTGTTCAAAGCCTGTGTATACTCAGGGACATTTACAGAACTTCTGAAACAGAGAATTTTTTGTACTGTTTTGATGCCAGTGACTGAAATTTAGGACTTGTACTTAGAACTTTGCAAACACTAATTACTAAAACGCCTTTTCATCCTTCCTCAAAGAAGCAGATGAGAACTCTTTGTTTCATAAGATGGAAGTGAAAACAGAGCAAAAGAGGGCCATAACTTTTTACTTATATAAGGTGATCAAAAGTATGCCATCCTTAACAATTTAGACAAAAAGCAAGTGAACTTTTGAGTTTTTTGAAGTCAGGCTCAAACAGCCCACTGAAAGTCTGAGAGAGATGAAAAATTGGAGGCTGCTCTGGAAAAATTTTAGTATGTAACCAAGCCACATGGCACAGTTCTGGACCAGAGGATAGGTTAGTATACAATATGTTGTATCATCTTTGCAGATGATGTTTGACAAGATGATAAGCAATACCCAGAGAATAAAACAAGTGGAAGGGCATGTGTGTGTGTGTTTGTGTGTGTCTATGTATACATGTTTTATATCTATCTATCTCCTACTATGTCACTAAAAGCGTCTTGTCTTTGGCTTCCTTGTTTCCTTCTTTTTACTTTGTGACTATTATGTCTAAATCCCAGCATCCACTATTCTATTTTCTGTCTGAAAGTAATTGGTTTGATTTTTTTTAATAAGCAGTATCTTCAGTACAAATTCTTTTATCAGTGTCACTTTCCATGGGCAGTTTCCTAAAACAGTTGTTCCTGGAAATCAACCAGAGCTATAATTAATATAGAAGAAATGCCCCAGGATACTTTCTTATTTTTCTGCACTGCAAACAAGGCATTTGTTTTTTGGGAAATGTTCATGTATCTGGGATCAGAATAGACTGTAGAGATTAATTTGGGCCAGATAAATTTAGAATAAGAAACCTAAACAAAAAAGGGAAAAGAATTTGTAAAATTTGCTTTTTGACTATTCTGATAAAAACCTAACCACTTCCAGTTTATTGTTTGATAAACTATTTTATGTCATTTATTAAGAAAATGTGCTGGCAGGTTGCAGGTTGTATGTAAAATTTTAAATTTTTTTTTTTTACTATTTACAGACAGAAAAGAAGAGAAATGGTAAAATATTGCAAAAACATTTTTCCCCTGAACGACTAAAACAAAGGAGAGATAGCATTTTCATAATCCAGTGACAAATCTCTGGTACTAAAGTGCAGCTGGTATTTCAAGGGAAGATTCTGAAGTCCTTCAGTAATCAGTGACGTTCATTTAGTGGCGAGCCCAGCCTAAACCAGAACAGAGAGAAATCTGCTTTAAGGTCAAAATATTTCTGTCTTTGGAAGTATTTCTCCAAAATATCTTCGAATTTAAAGGAATAACATTCCAAATCTGATTCTGAAAGATATATTCTTTTATCACGTTAAACATCCATTTAAAATGAGAATAACATATCAATGATTTTGCTTAGCATCCTACTAAGCTTCTGACCTTGGTTATCTTCTGAGAATGAGTTAAAAAAGTAATCATATTTTCATATAGTTAATACACACCTCAGACAATTCATATGTCTTTATAGGTGGTGGAACTTGAAAATGAAATCTTGGAAAACCCACAGCCTCTGATAACCTCTTTGCCTGATGTCATATATAAAATGTCAGGAAGAAACAAAGATTCAGTAAGTAGGAATTCTTACGCAAATTTCTTTTCATCTTACCTGCACACACATACCATTCCTACTCATACAGGATTGCAGGATGAAGGTAAATACATGCGTATGTATCTGTATAGCTATATCTATATCATCTAAATCTATCTACCTATGTATCTCTCTCTATATATATACACACCTTCATTCCCCTCCTGTTTTTTACGACAGTTGTCAAACACTGTAGAGGTTGTGGAGTCTCCATCTGTGGAGATATCTAAAACCTAACTGGACATAGTCCTGGGAAACCTGCTGTAGTTGACCCTGGTTCAGCAGAAGACTTAACTAAAGATGTGCAAAGGTCCCTTCAACCTAAACTCTTCTGTTTTTCTCTGTTATATACACTTAAATGGGTGGCTTGTATGAATCAGGTTCCCAAATTACTCAATCTTGATCTCATAATGTCTCCTCATAAAACAGTTTTCTATATGCTACACACCTAATAATTATGATTGTTCATTTATGAACAGTCTCTATTTCTTCATACTTTTCAGGATCGAATCTGAAGAGAATGTTTCATTGATTTCCAATGTGATTCTTGTGTGCTTTATATCCTGTTCATTATCCAGCCTACCAAGTTTGCTTTCTTTAATTGCTGCTGTGAAGTAGAGAGTTCTCTTCAGCTTGAGCTGCCTGCCATGACAATTACTATTTATTCTTTCTGTGAATCTTTCCACGTAGCTACCTTAAAGCAATTTACATGGAAAGATGTCTTAAGCAGCAGCTTTGCCAATTTATAGATTTCAAAAGGAAGGAAAAATAAATGAAATAATTTACCATCATGTTGGTAACACATCTCTAAAGCATGTCAGGATCTTTGAAACTAAATGTTTGCTTTTGTTTGTTATCGCCTCCATCAAAAATCAGGTGAAATCTTAGAAACATGTTGTTAAAGTATGACTTCTTTTATGTCCTACTTTATCCTGATGTTCTTGTGTTCAAACAGGCAGAAATCAATGGATCTCAGTTATTTTCAGAAAGCCTAGAACTGTCTGATACGATTGTCTGCTTATAAGGCAAGGACAAGAGAGAGTCTGGTTAACAAAACTTTAATGCCAAGTAAAGCTGTCGTTACATGACTGAAAAGTGCTTCTTGATACCTCAAAGGTGACATTCTTGACACCACTGACGGTGTTAACAAAAGTTTCACATACTAATTGAGGGCAACATGAACTACAATTGGAAAAATTTCTTTGCAGTGAAATTATACAGGAGGTTATTACAGTATAACATCTTCAGCTTTGAGCTTTTCCACTCTTTCTCCATTTGTATAAAGGCTGTTTTGCGAATGTGAAAGAGGCCTCTGCCTTCTTTGCTAAAATTGCTACTCAGAGCCTGTATTGAAGACTAATCACCTCTGGAACTGTACCAGACAGGAGGAATATATGCAAGTTGGTGTTAAAAAGAGTATAAGCACCTCTGCGTATACATTGGCTCAAACTGTGAAATCGTGGAATCTTAAAATATCATTTATTTTGCAGAAGCCTTGTTACCTAATGGGCTGATTCTGCTCCAATGCCAAGTGCAAAATAGTCATTAACAGCAGCAGATGCAACTCCTCCTACAAGACAGAATTCCACTGTAAATTCTAAGATCTTTTCTGTGCTTGAAAAAAGCTATACTTCTTTTACTAAACCATTTCTAACATCAATAGAGTGGTTTGAACACCTTTCACAAAACAATAATACTTAGTTGGCTTTTGTTGAGATTCACTGAAGGGTTGAACTGAAAAGTATAGAGTTGACCATCTTATTCAGCACCTAATCTCCAGCTAGTAAGGATTATGTCGATGATAAAATTTCATAGAAGTATAAAGTGATTGAGCAATGTCATTGAAAATTCCACCAACGTTTATTAAACAGACAGTTACGGTATGTAGCTGAAGAAATTTCTGAAGGTTGCAGAGTATTTTCAAGAAATATCACTGCTTACTTATCCTGTTCTTATGCTTTATCTTAGATATCTTCTATTGACCATGGTCATAGCTGTTCAGCTCAGTAGACCTTTGGTGTGATCAATTCTTTTATTAGGAAAAAGGTATTGACAATTTTCAAGAAAATTATTTCCTTCTCCTTGTCTTTTTCTTCAAACAAAAAGATAAGAGCATTTTAAGTGGTGGAAATCTCAGGGTACAACTACTCCAAGCAATGCCTGAGAGGATAAGACCTGAGGTAGTGAACTTACTAGCACAGTGCCCTCTCTAGACTAATTAGGCTTCTTCTGTTGTGAATTAAAGCCATAACATCAATACTACTCTTCAGGAATACCTGACTTCTTTTAATATCGGTAGAGCTATTTTCAGTAGAATTCTTAGATTAGCCACTCGATCCAGTGCACAGTAAGACTTTTACTTTTTAAAAAGCTCTTCAAAATATTTACAGAATTAAGGCCAAAGTCTGTACCTAGCAGATTAGTTGAAATGATGCTTACTAAAGGAGAAAAATAAAGTGTCTGGTTTCTGCAAAGGAAACTCTTGTTTAATAATTTATGTATTTTTTACTTCTTTGAACATATCTATAAAGGGATAGATGAAGCAAAACTGGTCCACATAATTTAATAAAACTACCGAAGTGCCTTTGACATGGTTCTGAATAAGATTCTATAGAAAAAAAAAGCCAAAATAGCCAACCGAATCCTGGGTTGCGTAGTAAACTGGTTGAGGGAGGTAATTGTCCCACTCTACACTGCACTGGTGTGGTCCCACCTTGAGTACTGCATGGAGTTTTGGGCACCTCAATATATGAAGGACATCAAACTATTGTGTGTGCAGAGGAGGACAACCAAGATGGTGAAAGGCCTCAAGGGCAAGACTTAGGAGGAGCAGCTGAGGTTATTTGGCTTGTTTGGTTTGGAGAAGGATGAGGGGTGACTTCATCGCAGTCTACAGCTTCCTCAAAGGGCACAGTGGAGGAGGAGGTGCTGATCTCCTCTCTCTGGTGACCGCTACAGGACATGAGGAAATGGAATGAAGCAGCATCAGGGGAAGTTCAGATTGTTTTTTCACTGAGAGAGTGGTCACTCACTGGAATGGGGTCTCCAGGAAAGTGGTCACCAAACCTGTCAGAGTTCAGGGAATGTCTGGACGATGCTCCTAGTCATATGGTTTAGTTTTAGTTAGTCCTGTGAGGACCAGGGAGTTGGACTCAATGATCCTTATGAGTCCGCTCCAACATGAGATATGGAATGATCCTATGAAACAAAATAATCTTGAGAGAAGTGGCAACATTATCATGAAGAAAAGACCAAAGAGCACAATTAAATGACCAGTTAAAAGCCAAACCAAAGCAAAACAATGAATCGAACACAGCAAACACTTTATCACACTCAAACTTCTAATGTTCAATGTCTATCAATAGTTTCAAAAGAACTGTAGGACAGTAGTAATTCTACTTATTAAAATTTGCAGATATCACTAAGTCATTTAAATCAGGAAAGGTCACAGAGGTTGAAGGAAACTTTGGAGAAGCCAAATTCAAGTAGTTTACTCATCAGCATACTAAACATTTCATTTCACATTGAAAAGGAAAGTTCACACTTTGAGATCTCAGAGGAGTCTAAATTTATGGAAGAAACTCTTACAGCGGACCTGGAAATTGCTCTAGGTTTCTTGATATGCAGCTGTAGCTGGGGATCCAACAAGAAGTTAGGTTACATGAGGAATAATAGGGTAATTAACATTGGCATATAATGCCTTTTTATAATTAATGATATGACCTCATTTGGAGTGCGCAGTGCTGCTCACCTATCCCAAAAGGGACATTGCAGAATTTAGGTTAGTTCCTGGGATATTGAAGACTGCAAGTGCTTGCATATGAAAAAGAAACTGAGCGATTAGGACTGATCACTGAAGAAACAGAAGAAAGAGGCATGATAAAGTTCATTACATAAGAAAAGCATTAGAAATTAGAAAATTCTGTTCCTTTGTCTCATAATACAAATGCAAGGAAACATGATGACATTAAAAAGCTGTCAATTAAAAAATGATTTAAGGAGATTTCTGTTCCTTAATTGTAATCTGTGAAACTTATTGCCACAGAAAATTGCCAAAACCAAAAATACAAAAAGAATTTAAAAAAAGATTAATTTCATTGCTATCAACAGCAGGTTAGGCAAATTATCACCATGGTTGCCAGAAATAGCAGGACGCTGGATTCATTGGACTTGAGTCTCTTTTGCCCTATTTTCCTAACTCATTAATAGGTTGGAGTACAAGCCCCTAATACTTATAGCACAAGTCATCTTCAAATACATAGTAGGTGTAGTACTACATTTTACCAGTACTAACCAGTGGAAGGGGATATGCCCCACTTTCGTAATCATGTACAAACTGCTGGCTAAAGAGCAGAGAAACACTGGAAAGTGGGTATATTTCCTTTGTGGAAGGAATGAACTAGGTTACTCCAGACAACAGAATCAAGTTCCAAACCATGCCCTATTCATCCCAAAATGCACCGAGGCTGTGTAAGACCTAGATTTTCTACACTAGAAAGTATAATTTTGCACAAACTACTGATTGTTTTACTTTCTTATTAATTTTCAACCTTCTTTTTAACATATAAATTACATTCTTATTTGCTTTATAAGATAGTGATGTGAAACCTTGCTCACTAGAAAAAGGAGAACTAAGTGCACAAAGTAAAGATTATTTATGGTACAATTGCCCTGGCCTTGCTTTTGCCATTGGGATAGGTGATCAAGTGATGGTAATGAACAGAGGTGGCCCTCCTGGACATCCTGACTTCCTCCCATGGTCCTAGGCCAAATAAGGCCCGGTTCTGATGTGGGTTAGGGGACCCACAAAATTGAAATCCCAGGGCATGGATCACTAGATGATATCCTTTTGTCCAGACATCCAGTAGAATTAAGTAGCTCAGAAGGGTATCTATACCAACCTGTACAGGAGCAATGGTTCATGATATGGATTCAAGCACCAAAATACAAACTCGAGGCTGGCTGCCCAGAAAGCAATTCTGCAGAATAAGACCTGGGGGTCCTGGTGGAGAGTAAGCTGGGCAGGAGTCAGCAGTGTTCCTTCACATGGAGGAGAACAGCCAACAGGTTGAGGGAAGAGATTCTCCCCCCTCTGCATGGCACTTGTGAGACTGACTTGGTGGGCAAGAGAAAAGGTAAGGAAAGCAAGATAAACAATTTTGTTTACTTTGACTTTAGCGAAAGAAATGGATGAGACATGGAGTTGAGAAATGGACTACAAGTGGCTTGATTGCTGGCTGGATCACGAGGCACCAAGAGCTGTGATTATCAGTACAAAACTGACAGGTGGCTACTAGTGGTGCCATCATGGGTCAACAATAGAACCAATACTGGACATCACTATTAACCCTTAGCAAATTTGTGTGTGATACCAAACTGGGCATAGGTGAATACTTCGGAGAGCAGGGCTGCCATTCAAAAAAGCCTCCACAAACTGGAGAATGAGTCTAGCAGAAACCTCATAAAATTTAACAAAGGCAAGAGCAGAGTCCTGCGTCTGAGATGGAGCAGCTCCATGCAGCAGTGTGGGCTGGGGACAGACTGGGTTGGGGTCAGCCTTACAGAAAAACACCTTCAGGTCCTGGTGGAGAAGCAGCTGACCACAGGTTAACAATGCACCTCTATGATGATTAAGGATACTCACACAGTGGATGACTCTAGAGTGTAGCCAGCAATTTGAGGGAGCTGATTCCTCCCCTCTGTTTGGCCCACATAAGATCTTGCTGGGGGGACGGTATCCAACTTGGTCTCCCCAGTCAGTGCATGCCAGGCAGTGACTTCCTGGAGCAAATGCCAGTGGAGGGCACCCAGGATGAGAAGATGCTCTCCTTTGATCATACCTCCCCGCTATCTGCTTGGCCATGGGAAATAATGAGGGCATCTCCACTGCTCCCACAGCTGGGATTGCATTTGCACGTGAACAGGCAAGGCCTGCTAAGATATGTCTGGGGAATCAGGCCAGAGAAGCCTGCCAGAGTAGCACCAACTTTTCTATACATCTGTGGCTCATCCCTGACCTGTGCTAAACTCTGATCCACTCAGAAGAAGAAAAGTGTGAGTTATCAGAAGACACATCTGATTGCATGCTGGTGCTCAGATGTACTCTGATACTATTTTAATTTTTAGTATAAGTGGGATAATTCAGATTGTCTGACTTCAGGTAAACTTGAAGAAAACTTTAGCAAGGACATATTGCCAAGTACTAAAATTGTGCAAATGGATGTTTTTCCTAGAAGTGTAGCCTGACCAAGTCTTGTTTGATTAACTTACCACTCTCTCTAGGATTATGCTTGTGCTGACTTCAAAAGCACATTTTCCCAAGCGTGGAGTTGCTTCTTTTCTTCAAAGAAACAGTTAAGGGTATCTTAAATTTTGGCAGAACTGTATGCTCTATACTTCACAATGGACAAAGTACTTTCAATAAAATAATTAACAAAACCCAAGGAACAACCTGATCCAATCATGTCAAGTTTTCATTTCAAATATTTACTATGCACATTATAAGCAATTCAGATAGAAGTTACGTGATGAAAAGTGTTTGACATGTTGCCAGGTTTTTGTCAATGGTAAGACAAACTGCCTAATTTTTCTGTGGATGGAATATTATTTCTAGCAGTGGAAAAACTTCTGTATAAAACTCACCAGATATAACACGATATTTGAAAGCTTGTTGTGAGCTGCGTATTATCTACAGACTGCCTTTGGAAACTTTACTTGCTAAATAAGTAGAATTTGAATAAGTTATTTTTTTAATATCATAAGACAAAAAACAAACAAACTAACTGAAAAGGGATTTGTACTTAATATGAGGGATTTGACCAAAGAATGAGAAGGAAGAGCTGAAGTATTTGTACTAATCAGGAAGGAATTGGACTTAACTAACTCATGTACAGCATTTGCAATTTTCAGTGAGTAACTTTTAAGTCTGTAACACACTTGACTGAATCTTACTGGATTTTGTGCTTGAAATGTTTTACTAACAGTCCACTGGGGTGTGAAAGTACAATAAGTTCTTACTGTGGGAGGAAAGGTGCATTTCTTAGGAGTACAGCTGAACTAAAAATAGATTAGTATTTCTCCCACATGAAATATGCTACTCCATACAACAGAGCCAAATTTATTACTAGGTACTAAGGTCCTAACAATGTTCCTTCTTGTCAGCTGTGGCAAGCCTTTATCAAAAATATGGTTTATAAAAAAACCCACAAAAACTTTGGCCTCCTACTGTCAGATACACTTTAAGGAACAATTTTGATTGACTTAATGCACAACCTAAAATAAATAATTAATAAAACCCCAAACCTTTCTTATATTTGCTTTTTCTGATTTGCAAATTTGAGGACTGATCATCTTTTGAGGCATGGCTTCATAATTAGGATTATTTATGTTTCTGTGGAAATGCTTTTTAGGCTCTGTGCAATTTTAGGCAAATAGTACTGTGCCTAAAGAATACCCAAACCAAATAATCTGTCTTTGTTTAAGTCAATGAAAGATTTCATGGCTTGTTGACAAATCCATGATGCTGTAATGCACATAATTTCAGTATTTTCTATTTTTAGTGAGGCAAGAAATGCAGGGGTTTACATCAAATTATGAAAACTGGCAAAAGCTGAAGCTTTATGTTTTCTGTTCCACATTTCAAATGTTATTGTGAATGGGAAATATCTGGATCTGCTTAAGTAATAAAAGTAAGGGAGCTTGTATGTATTTTTGAAGAACTAGATACTGTGCACATCAAATCCTTTTCCATCTAGTCTTGCCAGCAGCAGGTCATCTGGTTCAATGAACTGATTTTCAAAGGGAAAGTATATTTTGCTGAGTAAAGAGAATGTTCCTGTGACTTCAGATAAGTGAGACGTTGGAAACTAACACAATTCTTTTTTATCTCAATTAGAGCTCAGAGAAATTGGAGGAAACCCAGATGGAGACCAAAGCTGTCTGAATGGCTTTATCTGTTTATCTGGGTTTTTTTTTTTAGAGTATGTCTGAAGCTGATAGCAACAGATATGTTAAGAGGTCAAGACTTTCCATTATTACCCTTCTTTCAGTTGCTTCTAATTTTACCACAGTATGTCCGCTTAATTTTAATTTTCCAATTTTGGTATTATCTGTTGTTCTCAGATGCAGCAAAGTTCGATCAAAACCTGGTTTGTTTTTCCTCAAGCTAGGGGTCAGAAAATGTGGTCCTGTCAGTTTCAGGAATAGCAGTATTTTTTTCTGAATAAATCCTCAGTTTTACAATATTGGGGATATTGAGTGTGTTTCAATTCCTCCCTGAGTAGCAGCCAGTGTGTGCACAATACCAAGCCATTTCAATATTGAGGCTACATTAATCTTAATTTTCCAGCACCAGTATATAGTGGAGCTATCAGGTAGAAAGTCCAGTCTAAAACACAGGAAGTCCTGTGGTCAGTCAAGGTCTGCGGATATGACTACAGAAGCTTACCTAGGTTTGATGAAAACAGAAACTAAAGAATATTCTTGTTGGCAAATATGCAGGAAAATATGAACAGCACCATGGATTTACTGGAAATACCTAAAATCATGCCAAGATGCGCACACAAGCTCTAAAGGTTGCAGATACCTTTGTTCCTTGGCCATGTAATACCCAAATGATTCACAATTTCAAACACGGGATTCTTCCTCTTTCTCTGAGCTTTCTGCATCAACATCCCATTGAGACTGGGAAATAAAGATTTTATGAGTGGGAGACTTCTCTTATTTACTTTTTGAAGGCCCTCAAAAAGCCTTTTTATAGCATTTTATGACCCCCATTACTGAGCAACGCCTCAGCAAAGGGTAAGGCCAGTAAACTGGTCTTGCCACAGTACACGGGCAAGTACCGTCCACTCATGTGTGTGCATTCTGGGTAGATGCACAGTGGCAGAGGAGCAAACAGGCAGCCTTACTGGGCTTGCTTCCTCCTACTACCTGCAGACTGATCTACTCCTGCATGTATCTGCAATGCACTTTGAAACTCATAGGTGCATCAACTGGAGGTAAACACAAAACATTAATCATACACAAATAGTCATCAGAAATCCATATTCACAACTCTGATATTACCAGTGGTACTGTTCTTTGTGAATGAGAAGTAAAATCCAAGAAACCCCTTTCAAACTGTGCAGTCTGCTGTTCCAGCCAGCCTACCTCAAAAATAGTGTGATCACGTGCCCAGAAAAAATTTCTAGAAGCTGCCAGACAAAATATGAGAAAGAAGTGAGTAGAGACTGCATAGCAATAGCAAGGACTGGATGAGCAGAGAAGCATCCATCTTCTATTGTCGAGACACAGCTTTTACTCTGGATATTCTTTGTTCTGTCAACAGTCTTGTTCCAATTCTGTCCTTCCAGGTCTCCTGTCCTCAGCTGAAGCCACTTACTCTTTTTCCTCTGGTCTCAGCTGAAAGAAAAAAACTATCAGGTCTAATGACGCTTGAGTTAGACTTACAGAACATCATATTTTTCTCTCTGTTTGTCTTAAATACCTTTCCCAATCCCCAATATAGTTCTTGTCTGAATGAAAACAGTCAGTTCAGGTTTATGAAACCTAGAGTGCCTGAAATCAGTGAAGTCTCAATCCAGCTGGAGCTTGATGGCAGTACATAATACAAATAATGACATAAATAAAAATATTTTTTAAATTTTTAAATATTTCTTTTGAAGGATTCAGAAGAATACATAGTGATGGAGAAATTCCATAGAAAAATGTTGCATGGAAAGAATTCATGTAGCAAACCCCATATGACATCATGTCATTACATTCCTCATTGGTCTGCTTTGGTATAGGTCTACTGCAAAGGAGCTTCATTAATTTACCCACATCAAGAATCAGACCTGTTCATCCCTTCTTTCCACCTGGTTTCATCTCACAGCCTCACATTTAAGATTACATGTGTAATTCTTTCACTGAATTTAAAGTTCTTTTTTCACCTCTTGTGAGTCTCTTCCAGAAAATGCATTTCACATATTATTTTAGTTGACATTAAAAGAAAATAGACATTGTTTTTTTTGAGTATTAACAAAACCTTTTCCCTAACTGACACTTTGTAAGGTGTGTATGCATAAATGCCAGACCCAGTGAAAATAAACAGAGATTCACAAAATTCTGGGGCTTGCTATTTTGACTTTGATTGAAAAAGCACTGATAGAGTGTATGGTTTCATTTTAGGAGAGGGTGTGGCTGTCTCTTGTCTGGGTGGTGGTCTGAGGCCAATGGAAATGTACTGGTTTAGAACAACAACTTCTACACAACACAGATATAAAGAAAACCTAAATCTGTCTCAGTGTTGCAAGATGACAACCAGCTAAGGAGATGTAAATAAATAAATCTTATTAAAATTTGCAAACTGCCAACTATAACAAGAAAAAAAACGTTTATACAACCAAGTCAGTTAATAGATTTGCAAGTGATTAAATGTCTTATACACAGGTTTGTGGTGATGGTGATTTAACTGAGTCACAGCCATATCATGATGTGGTAGCCCTTGAGTGGTCTACTTCAGACTAAATTAAGACTAAACATGACATGAGTTTGTTTCTATTTATGCAAAAGTGCTACAGGATATACATGCAGAAGATATGCTATGCAGCCGCAAGTCATCATCTGTGTTGATCTACTCACTGTGACTATTTTTCTATTACTTTTATATTTAGATCAATGAGGCATATTTATGTCCTTATAATCAAAACTTCACTCAGCAGCAGCACTTTTCTTGTTCTAGTGTTATTTTTTATAACTCAGTAACTACTGAAAGGGAGAAATTATTGCCATTTTTATTCATCAGATAATCTGACAGACAGCAGCCATTAGGGCCTAAATCTATATTCAGGTATGCTGTTGTTGCTGAGAGCAGAACTTGGCCTTTTCAGAGTATACGTGTGTGGTTTTCTTTGTCTTGTCTTAGTTTAAAATTGTGGGAGGAGGACAGGAGCATACTGAACACTTGCCAAGAGGCTGGTAACATTTTGGATATGCAGAGAAGGTATCCAGAGTTGAGAATAATGAAATTAGGATGATGTTTGGATTATCAAATACATTGACTAGACTGCATGCAGTAATTCTATACCAGTAACTTCATGAAAGTATGCTAGCATTAGGCCAGTTTCAAGCAAATGTTTCTACAAAGCATGGGCACATAGCCATGCATGTAGCTAGCACATGTATTAAAGAAAAAAGTCAAATCCTAGGCTTATCACAGGATCAATTCAAGAGATCTGCATATCATAGTTGGACTCATGCAAAATGGAGATATATTGAAGAGAACAAACTCAACTGATTATCTGGTTACCTTGGAATTTTTGACCGGTTCCTCATATTATGAGAGCTTTCCTAAGGTTAACCAGTTTTGGTGAGGACCAAATATTAAAACAGAGAAGATACTTTCCTTCTCCTAACTTTGAGAAAATCCCATTCAAGTGTCGTGTTTCTAAATTGGGAAGAAACCAGATACTCCTTTAGTTTCTCAGTTTGCTTTATTTTTCTCTTTTGTTATCTGTAGTGTATTAATCAGTGCACCGTTTAAAATTTTTATTATAATAGAATCATTTGGTTTGGAAGGGACCTTTAAGATCATCTGATTCCAACTCCCCTGCCATGGGCAGTGACATGTCTCACCTGACCAGGTTGCTCTAAGCCCCATCCAGCCTGGCCTTGAACATTTCTGGGGATGCGGCATCCACAGCTTCTCTGGGCAACATGTTCCAGTGCCTCACCACTATGACAGTAAAGAATTTCTTCCTAATATCTAATCTAAATCTACCCTCTTTCACTTTAAAACCAGTACCCCTTGTCCTATCACTACATACCCTTGTAAAAAGTCCCTCTCCAGCTTTCTTGTAGGCCCTCTTCAGATACTAAAAGGCCACTGTAAGGTCTCCCCGAAGCCTTCTCCAGGCTGATCAACCCCAACTCTCTCAGACTGTCCTCACGGGAGAGGTGCTCCAGCCCTCGGATCATCTTCGTGGCCCTCTTCTGGACCTGTTCAAACAGGGCAGCTCCAGACCTGGATGCAGTACTCCAGATGGGGTCTCACGAGAGCGGAGTAGAGGGGCAGAATCACCTCCTTTGACCTGCTGGCCATGCTTCTTTTGATGCAGCCTGGGGTGCAGCTGGCTTTCTGGCCTGTGAGCACACATTGCTTGCTCAGCTTGAGCTTCTCATCCACCAGCACCCCCAAGTCCTTCTCCTCAGGGCTGCTCTTAACCCATTCTCTGCCCAGCCTGAGTTTGTAATTGGGGTTTCTACAACCCAGTTGCAGGACCTTGCAGTTGGCCTGTTGGACTTCATGATGTTTGCATGGTCCCACTTCTCAAGCTTGTCTAGATTCCGCTGGATGGCGTTACTTCCCTCCAGTGTGTCCACCACACCATACAGCTTGGTGCCACCAGCAAACTTGCCGAGGGTGGACTAAATCCCACTGCCCATGTTGTCAACCAAAATGTTAAACAGCACCAGTCCCAGTACTGACCCCTGAGGAATGTCACTTGTCACTGGTCTCCTTCCTGATTAGCCCACATTCTACTGGAACAGCAGTACTTTAGCAGAAATCATCCCTCCTGTCAGCCTCTGAGAAGGAGGTTCAAGTTTCTATAAATTAATACTGCAAACTGATCATACATATATCGTTTAACACTCTAATTCAAAGTCTGATGATAGATCAGATCATTAATATTTTAAGTAAAAGAGATATCTACTTTTACTGTGACAGCAGCTCAGAGAATCTCTCTGTATGCTTTTGAATCTAAAGTCCTTTATGTACTCTAAGTTATAAGAAAGTATTTTAGAAAGCAGCAGCAAAATTTAGGCTTATGGAAAGATCGGAGGTACTTTAGTGGCATGTTTGTGCTTTGGATATAATTGGAAGGAAAAAATCCAGAAAGTGAGTTACTGAAAGTCTTCATTGGTACTTAGACAACAGATATTCATATTTTTTCTGCCTCTCTCTCACTCAGAGGCAATTATAATTTCCTAGTGTCTGTTTACATTTGTACTAGGCCTCATAGATGCTGATCTGAACTCACTTAACGACTTTACCAAAGTTATTGTTGATTACTGATCATACAAATGATAGCAAACTCTATACCAAACTGCGCTTTTGATACGGCAAGCATGCTATCTGTAAAAGTACTAGTGGACCTTAGGTATAAAGTAGCTGTGTTGTACCTTATATCTATGGAAGACATTAATGAAGATGGGACACGTATAGTTATTGTATGATTTTTTACAGGCTGGCTTTTCATGATACGAAATTTTCTGGAAGAACATGCCTTACAACCAAACCTTAAATGAAATTCTGAGCGTGTGGAGTAAAGTGAAATCAGTTCTAAATTCCCATTACTTTCCTTCTCTATTATTTTGCAGTCGCTATAACCACACATCCCTGTTTGTGCTCTGTTTCCTCTGCCTCTGTGGGGCGTCACAGGCATCACAGTCGGACTATTTCACTGGTGTTGAAAGAGTTTAAAAATACATTAACATCTTAGTTCTTCAGATATGCTGGGTCCAGAATTTTACATTTAACCTGTGGGTCACACAAAAAGCCTACAATTTGTGTCCCCTGAGAAATATATTATTCAAGTTGCATATGTTTTCCAAAAATGCTGCAAGGCTTAATTAGTGATTATAAACTGTTCAGGGTCTTGAGATGAAGAGTACTATATAATTCCTTGGATTTACTATTGTGTTTATTGATGATAACTATGTTTTCCTCTCTCTTATGGGAGAGGAAACAAAAAATTAATGATTCCAAACTTGAATTTCTGACTAGGAAGATGGGGGACTTCTTTCCTCCTTTTCCATTTCCTCCTATCTAACTTTGAATTTAAAAATCTGTTTTTCTTCACTAAGGGCATATGAAGGCTTAGATTACTGATAGCTCTCACACAGTAGCTTTTCTTTAATCATCTGAGCTGTCTACCTACAGTGGAAGCGAATACCCCAAAGTAGGCTGTCAAGAGTGCAGCGGCTATCATACAGAGCAGCCCTTGCGGTTGAAAACGTAGAGACATGTCTCCATCACAAGACTCTGAGTTATGACTGCACTCCAATGTTTCGACTGAACTGAGTTCAAGGGTGCATCCACATAAGAAACAAATGAGTTGGAAGTTGTGTTTTACAACCTGAAGACTATAGCTCCCTTATATTTAAGGAAAGTTAAGTTTTGTTCATCACAAAAAGAACAAAAGACACAGAAAGTTTTTAGATCTATTTGTTTAAAAAACAACCCTAAACAACACTTTAAAGGAAAAGGAGTTTCACAGTTAGAGCCATCAACTTAATTAAAATGAATCTGATAACTTCTTTGTGGTTATTGTCCATCTAAAAATTAACATTTTATTCCTTGACTGTAAGACAATCCCCCCAAGAAAAGAAAAAAAAAGAACAATCATGTCTTTGATTCACAATAAAGGAATCTCTTATCTGAAAGCAAGTAACCCTGCTAGTTAATTTGTGCTGAACAACATATTACATTGCTGCTTTGCGATGTATACACAGTTTGCCAGCTTCTTCCTATGGTCCAAACTGATGTGAGAAAACATGATGAAAGGGATCATATTTTGAAGTAGCTTTTCTGCCTATTAATGAATCTTAAACTTCTTTATAAAATGCTTCATTTTGTTTGCATGAAGTAAAAATTCACATTAAAAGTGCATTTTTTTCAAAAACTTTAGTGCATGAGCTAGCTACCTAATTGCAGGATACTACGGATAAGTATATTTATATGGTTTTGAAGTAAATGGTCAAATTAATGAAAAAATCCACTGAGGATTATTAAATATAAAGAAATCAACTTTGGCTCAAATATGAGCTGCGAATTGTTGGAGACAGGGAGAATATCAGCATGCAGTTTACCTAATCTGATACTCTTCCCTAAGTGTCCGATCTTGGGTGCAGTCAGAGGCAAGCTGCTGGGCGACAGGGGTCTTTGACTGGACTGGGTATAGCTGTTCTTCTGGCCCTATGGTTAATCCAGGCAGGGTCCACATAGATTCTTCCCTTGCTACAGGACAGAAAAGCTGAAGTCTAGTGCTCAGCATCATTTAGAAAATCTGTTCCAAGAAATCTTTTAACACAACATTTAAGCTACCTGAACTGCCTGTCCCTAGCTTAACCCAAACATTATCATTCCTAAAATGAGATCTCAACCCTCACTACTTTATTTGCTTAAGGGGAATATGAGGTCAGCTCAATTTACTGGGCTCCACCTTACATAATGCTGTACAAGCATAGTTTGTGAAGTGCTGCGCCATAACTAGAAGTGGATGCAAAATGACAATATTTCATTGTTAGTTCCCAGAGAAAATACACTTGAAGTGTGGAAGAAGGAAATTTAAAATCAATGTGCCATTTAATTGCTTTTATTTCCTCAAATGGCTGACCAATGAGAAAGCCATTTTGTTTTAAATGTGGGTTTTGGTGAACCATATCGTCAAACAGACAGAAAGAAAAATCATAGACCTTTACTTTTCTCTCCCTCTGGCTTTGTATTACTCTGGGACTACTAAGACTTGTAGCATCCAAATTGTCAAAGTGACTGTATGCAATGTAATATTTCAAAGCCCTTAAGTAGTTGTAAATCAAATCTGTCCCATAATTTACAGTACATTTATTTTAAAAAATCATATTTATATAGCGTCTTTCAACCCAAATGATCTCATAGCATTTGACAAACTGGATTCACTTCCATCAGCATTGAGATTCGTCCATCTCTGAGAGGTTACGAAGCTGTCAATACAGCAACTTCAGCTATCACAGGGACAAACCAACATATTGTCTAAGACTGCTGAGGCAAATTCCCTCATGAGAGCAACTGTCACATCATTTTCATCTGCTGAGAATGTTGGGTGTTCAGTATCTTGGCTCCATGAGTCTCTTCTTCCCTTATATCATGAGATTATATCATATAATCTGTGCCATTTGTCTGCAGCAGATAAAGCAATTAATGGAATCTCCTTTCAAACAAGTGAACTTGCCAAACTGTGTCATGACCTATTGGCAAAGGAGAGTCTTGGAGAGATGTTGCTCTATCAAAGCACGTCCTTTCCAATACCTTAATCTTCAGCACTTATGTACAGAAGAAACAAATTTCCTCGTCTTTGATCCTCTGAACTCAAGAGAACCTAGGAGTACATGCCAGCAGGAGTATAACCCAGTCACCTACTGTGCATCTCCTACTGTTTCCTCCCACTGGATCTTTCTGAGCTTCCCTATTTGAGGATCTGCCTTGTGCATATGTGGAAACTGAAATCCGTGTCTCATGCCTGTTGCTTCTCTCCTCTTTGGGTTAAACAGAGTCAAATGGAACAACACACAGATCAACACTGTCCCTTTTTGTAACATCAATTATTTGATATAATTATAGATAGAGACCAAGCAATTACAATACTTATACTAAAGAACAGGTATAGACACGTCAAACTGTTCATTCATCTTATCCTTTGATGTGAAAAAATTGGCTAGTGTTAAAGAATTAAATGTGATTAAAATGAAATGAAACTTGAGTTTACCAGATCTGAATAGTGATGTGAGTTCTTCCACTTTATTTAGATACTCTCAGTTGGCAACATTGATTAATATAAGCTGTACAACAGGAGGCATTATATTTGAAATGAGAGCTATTCAATGTTCTTAAAAAAAATATTCCAAAACATGTTGCAAACAACAGGCAGTCAACCTGCCTTGCTAAATACAGCATGTTTCAAGAATAATAGAACAAATAATTTTTCATCTTTTGAAGTTGGTGTTGAAGAAGGGTATTTCATTGTCTGATATTTATCAATCAATATTTGTTGTGCTCCTGTTTAAAACATTTCAGTCTCTCTAATAGGAGCAGAAAAAAACTATCATATTTAGAGGATCACGCCATGCATAGCAATTAGTAGAAATATAATGTATAAATAATTCATAGAAATAACTTGCATGAAATGTGTAACAAATGCAGTAACAGAAATCACTGCATTTTTCTCCTTGTTATAACAATTCATCAAATGTTGAAGATGCCAAAATTATTCATATATGATGGACTGCTGGAAAGGTGGTTGGCCCAAAACCTATAACCATGGGTTGTCATATATAAATATGATGTTTTCTATAATCAATGTGATGGTAGGAAAGTTTCTGAGAAGGCTTAAGATAGTGCAACCCCATTCCTCGATTGGAGATGATACGCTCTCTAGAGTTTTGATCTAGCTTCCATGTATATACAACTACACACAAAAAAGTAAAATTTACTTCTGTGTCCTGATACTGATAGGGGACTGAGTCAATTTAAGAAAGAGTTTATAGTATGCAGAACTGTTCAGAAATTGCTTTTTGAAGAGGTCATTAAAATATTAGGAGATATTCAACACTACAACCAGGAGATGACTTTTTAAAATTTTCCTAGACTGAAACACCAGCTAATAGAGACTTTAAAATTAAACCTTATTTTTCTTGGTGTTCAGCAAGATAAGCTTGCTCAGCATTCCTCAGCTGAGATTGGAGGACTCTGGATGTGACTCTTTCCCTGGAGTTGTTTGGGTAACAGATGTTTGTATGTTCTACTGAGCCCTCAGGGCCTTCTCCAGGTCAGCTGTTGTGACTTCTGCATCTATTATATCATCTTGATAGCTTCAGTGATTAGCCTCCTGCATCCAGCCTTTGATCGCTGACGATGAGCTCTGCCTGCAATGACTGCAAAGGCCATGGCAGCTTGCCTTCTCCAAAGTTATTTGTAAGTCCTCTGCCTCAGCACTCCTGCTTCTCAGGTTAAAGTAAAATTTTAACAGAGGAACAACTGTGTAGCTCCTCATCCTGCACAACGAGTGGTACCTTGCTGGCTCTTAAACTTTTAGACCACCATCTGCAAACAACTAAAGATGCTTACTGTTACAATGGCCATTTAATACTTCCAGCAACATACACACTTACATACCTTATAGCATCTCTCTTGCCTTGTCCTGTAGGGTTCATTCTGTTTTTCAGAGTAACTGGGGAAAAAAAAATAACTAAGGTCAGATACTTTCCCATTTCAAACCAGCATGAATTGCTGCAGTTTTGTAGTTTATGTTTTCTGCTGATGTAATAACTCACATTTCTCTTTTTCTCAGCACTTACGTTGTCTCTCAGGCTATTTTTTTTCTAATACTCTTAGCATGCAATGGTGCTTCCTCCTTGAGATGGTTCAATTTTCTAATAACACAATATCTAAAAAAATATTAATCCAGAGATGAGCTCTTTGTGGTGAAGATTTCTGTACCATCTGTAGTTGAGTACTTGCTCAGATTACTTAAGGTTTGCTTTTTTTTCTGAGATCTCACCCATAATTTCAATCTGTTGTTTATCACTTTGTAATACTGCATGTCTTTTAACTGTTTTTTTTTCTATTAATTTTCTAAATCACAGCACTCGAGTTATAGTCTTGCTTTCTGTCAGACCTTCGTCTGAACAAATTCTGTACACTCTGTGAAGAATATTTCTTTCAACCTAGAAACATTTTTCATACCCTTGAGGACATTTTTAAATGTGGATCTTGTGATTAACATATGAGCTCAGGAACACAAATTTTTCAAATGGAGCATATAGTGAATATTTTAGGAGAAACACATAAAATATTTTCCAGTGCTTACAATATTATAAATGAATGCATTTATAATTTAAAGAAAAAAATCTGTACATAAAATACTCATAAAGAGGATTAAATTCATGAAGGATGTTAATAAAGAGGTGCAAGTATCACTGCATAATTTTCATTTGCCATGAAGGGGATTTGCAGGCTCTTCTGTTTACAGAATGTAAATATCTTTTTTAAAAGACTTTTCTTCATGAGACTTATCATTTTTATATCAAAGATGTGATATTTGGGAGCAGTACTTCACCACATCTTTGTTTTCCTTCCAGAGCGGCTTAACTTTTATAGATAATTGTTATTCTTCTTTGTCTTTTGGTAGGGAATGGTGCTGAGAATATTGACATTTCTCTTGTCCTCCCTCCTCATTTTCAGTTTTCCATGAATTCTTCCTTTATTTCTGCCGTGTTCAATGAATCACTCGCAGTGTTGATGCTCAGCAGGAGAGAGGCTGACTTTGTGAGGTGGTGTAGGGGAAGACTGATGCTGTAAGCACCAGGGAGTCCTGTGGGCTACTGCTGTCACAGGGCTCTCTACTGCCCTGATCAGGGGGTCCCTTTGCACAATGGGAGGATTTGCTTGGAGAGAGCACTTCAATTTATTTTTATTTTTTATGTGGAAATTAGTGTTTGCAGAATATGTCAGCTAGAAGAGAGAGGGGCAGAAGTTCAGCCTCCGTGCTGCTGTTGAAATCCTTTGTCTCTCTGTTAAACATGCCGTCCAGCACGTCAGTTACAAGGATATCTGTCTGCAAGGAACTTCTCAGAGAATTATCAAGAGCATCAAAGATGTTTCAGATGCTATTCAGCTGGGGAGATTTGAGCCACAGACCTTAAAGAAGACACATTGTCTACTATAGCAGAATGCCAACAGACCTCTGTGCATCCAGTTGTGTGTGGCTAATATCACAGTTTAGTATCACTGTGGCCAGATGTGGGTAGCAAAAATAATTGACCATAATGTCCCCAAGGGGGAAAAAAAAAGTGGCTTTGGAAATATAACTATATTCCTATTCCACACAGGTAGGAGAACACTGCAGATGGAACTACTTGTGGTCTGTTGCATGATCCTTGAATCAATGTTTAGCAAAATAGTGAAATCTCCTGCACATGGAACAAATTATTGGAGAAAAAAGTACTTTTACTGTACCTGTAAGATAATAATTTGTATCATGAAGCATCTAAAAAGGCTACTTTCTTTGTTACTTAACATTTTCACATGTATTTTTTTTTTGTCATATGGTGCTAATCTGACAGTTTTTAGAAGATGAAACCTTCTCATGTTCACACAATGCCTCTGGTATCAGCTCTGAGCCTGAAGAAAACTCACCACATGTGTTCAATAATCCTCGCCTTCTCAAATAAGGTATTTCAGAGGTAGAGCATTAGGGGAGAAAATTGTGGCATAACAGAAAATAAGCAATGATTTATCTTTTTTTTGTCTCATCTATTTTATGTTGTTGTTAATCCAGTGATTTATAAAGCAGTAATCTTGATCTATGATGCTTCAATATGGAAAGAAATGATCTCCTCACTCTCCAACCTCGCTTTCAGAATTTGATCTCATTCCTGAAATCAGCATACTAACCAAGGCAGTGAGTCTTGCTATAAGGAGTGGTACCAGCCTTCAGTCTTGATAATCTGAGCAGGTCTGGCAACTCAACATAGCTCTGTGTTTTCTAATTTCAGCAGAATTTGACAGTCACTTTATCCTTGCAGTCCCCTGATCCTCTAGCATTTTGTGATAAGCCTTAAGTCCTGCATAGTACATGAGCTCATTGACAGGATGAGTGAAGAATGAGGAGGATTATTCATTGTTCCCATTAAATGTAAATCCTTTCAACAATAACTTAGCAGGAAAGCAGTATTACTTCACAGGGAAGTTTACTTTGGACAGTTGTGCTTTAAAAAGCTGCACTTTATTCTTGAACTATGCTGAACAATCCTATTTCCTTCTTTTCCCCTCTCCTTCCCACTGTGAGGACCTTGTGTATTCTAGGGAAATTGGGTTTGCACCACGGTGACCAAAGCTGCCAAGAACGCCAAGGCTTTACCTCAGGAGAGGCTACCGACAGGCTTGGGTGGATCGCATGACGCTGGCACAAGTACCAGTAACTCTACAACTGTGGTGTGGTGGGCTGCTCCCACATGCACAACCCCTGTGAAGAACTCAGCCATCGTGGTTCTGCCCCGCAAGTATGACAAGCACCCTGAACTAGATTATAAACAGGTTTCAGCTCAATCTGTTCACGTACCAAAGGGTAGATCACTCAGTTTGAAGTCAGACTATGGAGGTACTTTCAAATCCATTTCATGTTGTTCTTCAAAGCCCCAAAAATAAGTCTGGCAGGAAAAGTATATCATATCTGAAGGAGAGAAGATTTCTATCAGGAGCTGGAAAATCATGCACACATTAGCTAGAAAATGAGGGCAGAGTTTTAAGACAGGGGTCCTGCAAATCTCTGAAATTCCCTGTCATTATTGTTAGGAAAGTGACTACTATGTGCAGCACATGGACTTGCTTTGGTTACATTTTTCTGCATCATTCTCGCTAACTATAAAGAAGTTGGCTTATATTTATTAGTCTTTCTCCTTCGTGGGAGATGGACTGAATGATCTAATAGGTTGTTTGCCATTTATGACTTCTGATTCCATGAATAACATTTTAAGGAGAACATAAAAGATGCCTATACAGAAAAACAGAATGTCATTTTATATTATAATAACCATGTATGAAATGTAACATTAGAATATTTTCAGAAGAAATTTCTACTAGTGTATTTCAGAAGAACAGTTTATCAGTCGGTTGCAATTTAAAACAGATTCAAATACTAAGATACAGTGCTCTGCCTTCTTTTGGCAGCAGGTGGGAGTGGAGGTAATGGTAGAAGGCACCCTGAACTTGTTCTCCTAGCTGAGACACAGATTTGCTCTGTTGCTATTTTACGTAACTTCCCAGCCTTATTTCCTACATCTTTTTTAAAAGTGGTCTAAAGAGTGAGTAATAAAAGCAGTTATTTCATCTCTATTCAATGATATTGACAGCTTCTGTAAAAATCCCATAATTATCAACATCTTGCTGAACTGTCTTTCTGCCAGAGTTACAACATTCTCCACCATATTTCCAAATCTGTTTCAAACCTCAGTGTGCATCTATGTTTGACGAAATGCAAGGTGTAGCTCTTTTCTAAAGAAGGCTTTCCAAAGTATTCCCCACAAGAAGTTACAAATAGACCCGAGTTTGAACAGTTTTCCAGGTTTGAAAACATAAGGCTGAAATCAACTGCAGCTTGGGGGAAGGAGATGATCAGGAGCCTGAAATAAATCAAAATGAACATCACAGAAGTGTAGATAACACTTGAGTGGCCGAGGCCCTGTTAGTTACTTTACCTCTCTTTGTAAATTTGTTCCCTCTTTCTACCCCTGTGACCTACTTTTTGTCATCTTCTCTTGCTCTTTTTTTTCCTGCTTGGTGGGAAAATTAGATTTGTGCTGGGCTACTCCTAGACTTATTTGCTAGGATGAAGAATTTACAGCAGGATTACACAGACCAGAGAGATTAAAGAGTCTGTTAAGACACTGGTTGTCATGAGATCCAGGTGCTCCTCAACACCCCATCAATATCCCAAACCTCTCAAGATCTCCCCATCTCCTTTTGCCAAGCAAAAGACTTGCAAAGAGCAGGGCGGAACAAGCCTTCTCTAGTTTGTGCTATGCACAATTTTCACAGCAGAGGGGTTTCACAGCTTTCTCATGATTTAAGACTCATTAGGATGGTTACAACTCTCTAGTCAACTTGCATACAGAAACAAGTGTAAAAGACACACACACATACAATAGCAATGAAATGTGAAGCCATGTAAAACTTGCTGTATTGCGGATTTGAAACTCAAGCTCATAATTGTATTCATGAAAACTGTTTTCCTTGTTTCTTTGTGTGACCTTTTTCCTGTAGGATGATTTTGTAACATGCACCAAATGTCACAGTGTTTTCAAAGACCAAAAATGGTCTTCATTCACAAAGGTACTTAAGGACACATCTTTAATGGGACTGTGCACCTGCTTCAGGCTATACATGCACCTAAATACTGAACTGAATCAAGGCCCTCGGTCTGAAAAGAAACCTCAGCCACTCAGACCCTAAGTTTCTTTATTTATTTTAAAAGTCGAGCAATTGAAATTTGATAAAGTAGCATTTAAAGAGAAAAAGCCCACACATGATTTATAAGGTATTCTAGAAGATACATTAGAAAGCATTATGGGATGCAATCAATCAGTGCCTGGACTACTCAAGATACTAAATGCATTTCTGTTTTCTACTTTCAGCAAGTAAGAGGGGAGATCAGGTATTAGTATGGCACATTTTTCTAACTGATGGCATCATTTTCTAGCACCTTTTCTTGATTTATATTCCAGTGTTTATCCAATTTCCTTTATAACACCATCCAAAGCAGAAACATTAGGTATTTATTATTTAACCTCTATGATACCTTCAGAAATTGGCAGAACAAACTGGACTCATATTCTTATTGTTGCTTTAGATGACAATTTGGCAAAACTGAAGAACTGCAACATTAAATTTATTTGCTGTTTTTACCATAAAAATAGGGAGCTGTTTGTTAGCACATTTCTGGCCTTAAAAGAAATTTGATTTTCCTTGCTAGCAAGCAAGGTTGAGTGAAAAAGACCTCCTGTTCCCAGTAAAATAAATAGGAATTTTCACACTGACATGCAGTTGGAGGAACACCAGTTCCTAATTACTAATGAATTTCCTAGTATTAGACTGAGCTGCGCAAGAAACTGTGGGCCAGTGTAGCCAACTGTGCTAGTTTGCAAACTGTGGAAATTTATACTGGAGAAGGAGAGTTCTGTTCCCTGGCTGAGGGGTTCTGGCTATCTCATCGCCAGCTTGGAGACAGTGATTTCACCGGAGTCTATCCCTTGCGACTTCAGTTTGCAATCAAAAAAATTACTGACTGACAAAAAGCCTCCCGTGTGCACTAAAGAGCTGGGGTTTCCACAGAATCAGTCAAATGCTCATGCTTGTTTCCCAAACTATTTTTTTTTTCCTTGTCAATGTAATGTATTTGTTGGCAACATTGTATATCATAGCAAGCCAGAAGTAACTTGCAAACTTTGGGAGTCTAACAATATAAATAGCTTGATCTATCCACCCAACCTGACCAGTTCCGAGTCTTGTCTTTGCTTTAAAGGTGACTCAAGTTACAGCCTGGAGGTTGGTCCTAGCTAGAGACCATGCACCCTTTAAAATGTGGGCATCTTGTGGCTGTTTTACTTGGTCCACTGGCCTCTCCAGGGGTACAAGTTGACTTCTGATCTCATCATAGCTTTAAAAGATCACTGTGCTGTGTCAATGCAGATGAAAGTTACCAAATTCTATTAGACTCCTAATGCCTTCTCACAACTCCCACATGTACCCAAAAGGACAGAACATTTTCTTCGCTGTATTAGCACAAAGGAATTTGTAATGTAGATCATATTATTGCAGCAATAAAAATGATGAGATGTGTCAGTAAATGGTCTTAGAGCCGTGAGTGAACTAGTGACACTACTTTGGACATAGTAGTTCAAATATTATTTCGCTGTGGTGCAGGCATTCAGACTAGATTACCTTAATGTAAGGTAACTTGGCAGAAAAGACCTACCTCAGAGACATATTTTGAGAAGTGAGACGTCGTCCCTATGATGTTGAACCTTATTGTTCCATTTTTCAGCAGTGGTGGTATGTAGGAAACACAGATATGTTAAACCTAGGTTGTACCTGACAGAGCCCCAAAGCAGAAATGATATGAAATTACTTTCTCTTGCTCCCCTGATGATCATATACACAGCTTTCTGACTCTAAGCCAAACCCCATAGAAGTCATTGAGTCCCTTCAATACAAGGGAGGTGTGTATTGGGCCCAAAAGAACATATGGTTGGGAATCCAATGTGGTTGATATTTATTTTTTCAGAAAATCTATTAGTCTGTCCCATTAAAGTCAGAACTGAAAGAAAAGTTATATGATATTTGAAAAATTAATAACTGCTAGATATTCCTTTGCCTTTGGTCTTTTGAATATATCTAAATATTTTCTGCTGACTATGGTGGCTAAAAACCACCAATATTCGTAAGACTCACAATAAAATTAACAACACTGCATAGGAAATCCCTGATGAGAATTACTCAAAGATAAGAGCTTTCGTGTACAGTTTGGACTGACCTATAGGAAATTCAATTCTCTGTTATTACAAAATACAATGGAGATAATCTTCTGACTTCCAGAATTAGATGGAGCAACTGCTAGGGAATCCTATATGCTGTCTTTTAAACATGATCCCAGCATCAGATTTGCAACAGCAGTTAGATATAATTTACTCTCGAGCATCAGTAAAACACAAATATCAAAACCACGATGTTATTACACTGTGTACCACTGGCTAGGAGGCCCATTAGGACAAGACATGTGGGAAAGGAACAGTAAGATCATACACACTGGGTAAGGTGTCCTTCTCACCGAGTGAATTTCTTGAGCAAATAGAAACTACTGGCTGAGATGACATTGCTGCCCTTCACTGCAGAAGAACTTTCAGGAACCTATCTTGGGTTTTTTTCCTTCCTCAATGAGCTGGTAATTGCAGCCTGAAAATTTTTCTAATCTCTATCCCAAAAGGATATTGAATGATTTAAGGGATTTATGCAAGTTAAGCCTGGCACAACAGTAACTAGCCTTCAGGGGATGGAGGGGGTGGGGGAGAAAAAAAATTAGACTTGTCCCTTCAAAACTCTTACTTCCTAATGAGAAAATTTAAGGCAGTGTATGAAATCTCCTGCCAGATCTTTTCAGTGATTCACAAAAAAACCCCAAACGGGATTAAGCAGTCTTCTCTGGAAGATATGAACTTTGCCAAAGAAAGCAGTGGCGCACTTCAAGAAACAGACCAATTCTTCTTTGGTTCTGACAGACTTAGTCTCTGTGCTTCACTAGTCCAGGGATGAAATGAGAAAGGTTCATTCTCTATGTGCCCAGGCTTGTCCGAACTCTAGAGGCGCCTGAGTGTAACGGTAGCAGCAGCATATGATAATGTACATTGTTCTGATAGACTGTCTTTCGATCTGTACTACATAACGCAGAAGTGGAAAGGCACTCTGCCTGGTTTTTCTGCATCTCTGCCAGATGATTTGCTGGTACAGCTCATGCAGCCAGAGGATGCAATTTTGCTACGTTCCTAGACTTATAGCTAGGGCAGCAATATCATGTAACATCTTTAACTTCAGGGAGAGTTTTTTAATTTCCTGTTGCAGTATTTGGCTCTTTTCTGGGGCCAGAATGAAAGCTATCTCTACCTCATTACTGTCTTCCTTTGGAGAAAAAGAGTCCTTCCCCTAGCAGGGATTACAAATACCCCTATAAAATTAAGCCCAGTGTTCTGTACATTTTTTGTAAAGCATAGGCTACTGAAAATTTCATATTGCTATGTTACAACAAAAAATCACATTGCATGAACATTCAGTAAATTATTGCATCTCTTATATTACTTCTGTGATGATCATAAAGCTATTTTTCTTCCAACAACCTTCAAGCCATGCTTTTCCTACAGCATTCTTAACAGAAGCTCAGGACACAGTTTGGATTGATGCAATTTGACATGGTTCTGATGAGATTCTGGGAATCTATTATGGCAAATAGACATGAACAACACAAAATTTCCAGCTAACAAGTTTTGAAAAGAACTAACTAGAGAAAAGAAGTATCTTGAAAAAGAAATTATACATTAAAAAAAAAAGGTAAATGTCCTAGCTCGAAACCATCTCTATTAAGTAATACAGAAAAAAGTATGAGAATTTCAAATTCAAAAATGCTAATGAGATAATATGAATCCTCTTAGCTGTGACTGTATCTTAGGTATCTTTATTAATGAATATTCATATAATGAATATTCATATAAGGATTAGCACCAAGTTAAAACAAGAATCTAACAACGTACTAGCTATGTAAGTATATAAACCCAGAACCCTACCACTGGTTTGAACAGATATCTATCACAGACAATAATACCAAACTTTGAAACTGCCATTTTCCTTAAAATATTGACATCAACATGATATAAACTGTTTTGTACAATAAAGAAATATTTGCCCTTAAATGGAATCATTATTGCATGCTTTGAAGGCATTCGCCAAAAAGATCTCTTCAGCGAAAGTGACTTAAATTACAATTTTGCACGTGTGCACAGTCACATTACACTTATTTAAATTATCACTTGTAGACCTAAGAGGCAGTGCATTTCTATCCCCTTAATCTCCAGCAAAAAAATATTATCGTATTAAGCGTGTCCTAGAGTATCAGCTTTCACGGAGGAAAAAAATGTTCTTACTCCTTATGATGGCATAGATAACCTTAAAAACGAGAACAGAGTATAAATGATGGCAACATTTTCACCCAGAAAGAAGCCATTAATCTCAAGAAGTGGTTGACTCTGCAGCTGTATTGATGGCAGTTTAGATGTCTCTATTTTTAACTAACTACAGTAGGATTCAAGTATAATACACGATTCTCTATCTACTAGTATCTGTGTTGTTTCCAAATTAATTTTTTTATGCTCAGATATGGTGAACAACCCTATTCTTCTCATACTCTGTCTCTTAATATCTTTTGTATTGGTGTTATGCATTGCTAAGGAAAATCTTTAGTACTTTGAAAACAGGAGACATTTGAATAAGAAATAGAGTGAAATAGAATACTGCGCAGATCAGAGTGCTTCCCTCTTGTTTGAAGCCCTACATACAATATATGTGTATATATATGCACATATGTATACATATAAATAGACATAATGGACATAAGTATAGTTGCAAGCAAGGCTGTAATGCTATGATTCAAAGAAAGCTAAAGAAACTGCCAGAAAAGATTAATTTCACTGCAGCATAATGTGCCTGGTACAGGGTTTAGGCCACAATTTTTTTTAGTCAAAAGGACAAGGAAGCGTGGAGCTCCACAAGCTTTCTGAAGAGCTCTTCAGTTTCCTCTTTACTGGTAACACCAGATACTTTTGTGAGAAGGCCATAACTACGTTATTTGAAAATAATGAAATGGAGCCTTTTATGGCTTAACAGAACTATACAGCTTCTGAATAGCCCAGGAAGTGAGCAAAACAAGTTTCATTTATTGTGCAAATTCTATTTTTCTCATTTGGAATAGATCTGATTTTTTGCAGGATTAAAATTGTGTTGATAGGGCAGACAGATCAACATAGCGGAAAATGGAAAACAATATTTATCCCTCCTGTTGATCGGTGGTTCTTTTGATGGGATGAATAAGCAATAGCAGAGAAAAATGAAACAAAGGACTGTGATGAAAGGGAAGATGGAAAGTCTAGGTGAATTTTATTATAGGTAGCACTACAAGCAAAACATATCTATAAGCTATGCAACATTTCCCCAAAGATTACAGATTTAAGATTTTATTTCCTTTTATACCACTTTTCAACAGCTGTCCATTTCTATGAAATTTCCTTTTCTTTTGTTCTCTAACCATTAAAGACACCAAAAGAACCAATGGGCACACTCTGTTCAAGTTTTAGATGCGGATGAAGATTCAGAACATTTCATCTTTTAAGGTGCTTCCACTTCTCTTTTCCTACTTCAGTTAGAAACAACCACTGACAAAAAGCAGAAAAGGTCTAGCTAACATTAAACTATATTTCAAATATTTGATGGTTTTGGAGGACTCATAGTGTAGAAATTTCAAGATATAAAAATCACTATTGTTTTTATACCAAGTAATAACTTGCTAGGACAAAGTTAAAGAAGGATAGTAGTTAGATTTTCTTGAGGGGTTTTTTGGAGTGACAGCAAATACTAGTTTTAAGACAGGCACATTTTTCCCACTTTTCTCTAAACGGTTCTGTCACAGTACTCGATAGTGATGGTTATGCTTATAAAGAAAATGGAAGTGGTGATCAGAATGTATAGTGTTGACAGGCAGACAGGCCTAACAGAAATATTCTGCTGTGGAAGTGAAATTGTAATATTTCCAGTTGGTAAGCAATCATCTTATTCGATACATTTTAAATAAGTCTGAAACGAGTTACCTTCTGTCAAGAGCACCTGGCATACAGTGAACTTCCAAAACTTCCCTGAGCAAAAACATTTATTCAGAATTGAGAGAAAATTCATGTAACCTTTAAAAGGTGTATATTAAAAACATTATAACTTCATAAGATGCATTATGAAAAAGAAAAATAAAAAACCCTACCCCCCAAAAGGCAAATAAACCCTGTCCACTGTGCAGCTGAAATACATTTAATTTACATGGTTAGTGAAATTGATAAAATATCTGCTTTTTAATCAAAACTATGTACTGTAGGTCAAAATATTTCCAGAAATTATTTTTAGAATCCAGAATGTCGTGTTCTAAACTTGGGAATGCTGCATATGTGTCAAAAGAATAATTTGGCAAAAAACATCTGGGGCAATGATCAGATTATTCTATGTATTTTTTTTTTTCAGTTTTGTGTATGTATACGTGGGTGGGAAGATAATGCCGCCTTTGAGGATTATGAGATTGAATATAATCTTCTGGATGAACACGACCCTATAACCACCCTAATTTTCCATTTTTTTAAACGATTCATACATTTCAACGCATTAACACAGAAGCAAGTATTTCAAGGGAAAACAGCACAAAAGAATACCAGCAACTCCAGCCAGTAAGTCAGCTTCATCAGGGGCCCAATTTATATGCCCCTATCCAAAGATACTTAGCATGGGGAAGAAACAGGAGGAGTTAGAGCTGGGCACATGCCTGCAGGGCTGTGATCTTATTGGTGTCACAGAGATGTGGTGGGATGGCTTCTATGACTGGAATGTTGGAATGGAAGGATACAGGCTCTTCAGGAAGGACAAGCAAGGGGAGATGAAGAGGGGGTGTTGCCCTCTGTTTCAATTACCAGCTGGAGTGTATGGAGCTCCTCCTCGGAATGGATGAGGAGCCAACTGAGAGTTTATGGGTCATGAGAGCAGGGACAGGTGATGTTACAGTAGAGAATCTGCTACGTGCCACCTGACCAGGAAGACCAAGCTGATGAGGCCCTCTACAGACATATAGGAGCAGCCTCATGTTCACAAGCCCTCGTCCTCAGGGGGGACTTCAATCACCCCAAAACTGTTGGAGGAACAACACAGCAGGGCATAAGCAATCCAGGAGGTTCCTGGAATGCATCAATGATAACCTCCTTCTTCAAGTGATGGAGGAGACAACTAGGAGAGGTGTCATGCTGGAACTTGTTCTCAACAACAAGGATGGGCTGGTAGGGAATGTGAAGCTCAAGGGCGACCTTGGCTGCAGTGACCATGAAAAGGTGGATTTCAAGATCCTTAGGCAGTGAGGAGGGCGCACAGTAAGCTTGCTACTGTGGGCTTCAGGAGAGGAGACTTTGGCCTCTTCAGGATTCTGCTTGGTAGAGTACCACAGGAAAAAGCCCTGGAGGGAATGGCAGCCCAAGGAAGCTGGTTAATATTCAAGGATCACTTTCTCCAAGCTCAGGAATGATGCATCCCAGCAACAGGAAAGACTGACCAAGAAAGCTGGATTAGAAGCCCAGTGAAGGCATCCTCAGAATGAGGTGAAGTTGAGCCTGTGATATAATTAAAGATAGATTCTTATTGCATGTGTATAAGGAGACAAATTTCTACTGCTCTAGCGATCTTAATTCTATCTCTACCTAACTATAAGACTTTGCCTCTGCTTGATTTTTTTGGTCTTATTTTTAAATGAAGAGTTTGGGATAAATTAGAGTGATATCTTTGCACAGGACTGCAATTCTCCATTGACTGCCGAGACAGACCTTTTTGTTAAGGGCTGAAGATGCTAAGTTATCTGCTGCTAATTGAACTTTTAGGAGGATGTGGAAATTGCCAGGCTAGCCCAGAGTAACAGCAAGCTACTGAACTTTCTGACAAGAACTGCAATGAAAGGACTGCATATCAGTGAGTTCATAACAATGAAATGAGCCACAACAGGCAACTTTTTCATGGAAGAAAACTACCATTTATTTATGAATATCCAAAGTGACACTGTTTTAAAGCACATCCTGCGTTATTAGTATAAAAATTTTATTGACAACAGATTTCTTTCTGCTGACCCCTTGATTTCCTTTAAACACTGGCAGTTCTTTGGCAGTTCTTATATTTTATGCCATGGTGTTTCAGATAAACAAAGAATTCAGCTCAAGGCATGTTTCTGAAATTTGACATCTCTTCCAGATTTCATTTCTTTCCCAATTTTTAAACTAGTAACCCAGTAATAAGAGGGACTAAAAAACATGGCAGTTCTGACAAAGTACACATGGTATTTGAACCTTCTGTAAAAGCCATTTTGAAATAGTATATTGCTGCTGTAGTTGATTTTGGAGCATTTTATAAATGTATCTGCAAATGCAAGCCTACTCTATTTGCCTAGAGCGACCATATATACTAGGCAGGTAAATGAAGTTTCTGCTTTCTCTTAACTTTTACTTGCTCACAAGCTCCCCGCTTTAGAAAGAGATGTGAATATAGTATATATTGAAACAGAAGTTACTTTTTTTTTCTTAATTTGAAATTGATATATGTCATAGGACCATAGAATACCAGGTTGGAAGGACTTCAAGAATCATCTGATCCAACCTTTCTTGGCAAAATATAGTCTAGACAAGATGGCCCAGCAGCCTCTCCAACTGAATCTTAGAAGTGTCCAATGTTGGGGAATCCACCACTGCCCTGGGGAGATTATTCTAATGGCTGATTGTTCTCATTGTGAAAAATTTTCCTCTTGTGTCCAATCGGAATCTCTCCAGGAGTAACTTGTACACATTAACCCTCATCTTTGCCATGTGACTCCTTGTAAAAAAGGGACTCTCCATCCTCTTTTAGCCACCCTTTGTAGCCACCAGAACATGGAGATAGGGTGTCTCATAAGCCTTCTTTTCTCCTGGCTGAACAAACCCAGTTCTCTCAGCCTTTCCTCATGTGGCCAGCTTCCCAGTCCTTTGACCATCTTGGTGTCCCATTCACTGGACCCTCTCCAGCCTGTCCAAGTATTTTTTGTATAGCAGGGATCAAAACTGAGCACAGTACCCGAGGTGTGGCCTGACAAGTGCTGAGTAGACTGGGATAATGACTTCTTTATGTTTGGTGGTGATGCCCTTATTTATGCAACTCAGCATTCTGTTTTCTTTCTCTATATATAAGTTTTTAAGTGACAATTTTCTGTGTTTTTTCTCTTTCTTTTGAAAAGGAATTTTAGTTGTAAGAAAAGTCATGAGATGACTTTTAGCTTTATTTTTTAAATATATGATTCTGCACTCAAGTCCTCATTTCCTATTAAGAAGCACATGAGACGCTTTCAATTAACACACTCCTTGTCTTGGAGTCTGTTCCATGGAATCATGAACCTTTTTCCAGCCATTCCACCTTATGAATTGCATATTAATTGCTTTGATGAGGCATGTGTTGCCAAAATACGACTAGAATTTTATCTATCCTCAAAGTACAGAAAGTACTTCAATCACACTTGGTATATAGACCTCAGATTCTGTTAAGATGGGCTTCAGTCTTTCTTGAAGTCTACACAAGTTTTATAAAGGCAGGTAATGATTAAACCCATTTGTAGATAAAGAATGTGATGTAAAAATGGAGGAAAGGTTACAGGAAAATGAATGAAAACTGCTTTCCAAATGAGAAAACATTGGGAAAATGACTGTGGGAATTTATGGCTCATCTCTTGCAAGGAAGCTGGAGACAGTGTAGTGCTGTTAAAACACCATGAGACAGACACTTCCATTTTTCCTAAAATGACAAATCTCCCCAAGGTCCCTAAAGGAATAATTTGTTCCTTCAATACCTTTCCTCTACAACAATTGAAAACAGGGCATTAGACCTAAAAACATTAACAGTACTTCTGCTTTTTAACTAGATATGTGTTTTAGCCTCATAAATATCTGTTTACCTCCCATCCAATAAGGATAAAGAAGCCCAGCCATCCTCTACACTGTATTTGCTTATGTCTCACTCTAAAGATGAAAAAAACCACCAAAACCTATGCCACAACAAACCAAAAAAACTTTTACCATTTTAATTTTTTCAAGAATTGAAGCTCTGTTATGAAAATCTTTAGCTTAGGACTCCTTTCTCAGACGTTATTTCAAGAGATTCTCAGTATTTCCATACACTGCTCTGAGATAGCCTCATGGCTATTTCTTCTTTTCAAGCTTCTGGACTCATACCTGCCTGATCCTCAAAGCTATCTGACTGACTGGAAGGCAAATGCTGTATTTCTCTTGAATGCTGATTTACTCTTTCATGATAGACATAGAAATCCACAGTTCTTTAGGTTGCATTGGATGTGGTAGTCTCAGACACATAAAAAGATACAACAGAACACCAATTTTTTATTAGATTTCATGGTTCATGTTACACTCTTTTCAGATCTATTCTGTGCCAGCACAAAGCCAGTTTTGGCACCTTTTTTAGAATATTACTTGTTTTTTATGAAGGTTTTCATCTGTCTGTTCATTTACTTAATTTTCCTTCATTGTGTTTACTTGAGCAAATAGTGAAAGAATTGTAGAGATATGGAAGAAACAAAGGTCCAGGTCTCTCACACAAAGGGGTCAAATGTATCTGCTCTCCAACAGATTTCAGTGGCATTTAAGCTATCTATTTGAGCAGCTTTTGTTACTTTTTTTGAAAAGAGTGTCACTCTTGCATTATCATTGTTCGGATGTCTAGAAAAAAAGTCAGGGATTCAACAATACATCAATTATATCTGAGAAGCAAGTCTGATACATCCTACAATTGATCCTGCATGATGATCAGTGCGTGCTCAATAGTGACTTTCTGGATGGCTTTTGGAACATTTTCTTGCAGGATTTTTAGTAAAAGAAACAGATGGGAGGCGAAAGAAAACCTTCTGTGGCAAGAATATGTTGGTGTCAGCACCCTGTCCTCTGCAAGAGGACGTTCTGCAAGCTCCATTCTGTCTTGTGTACTTCACATTTGGATGTTAAAACTTTCTGAACACTGATATTTATCTCCTCTGTGACCATTAGAGTGGGTTAGATGAATGGACAGTGAGGTGGATAGAAAACTGGTTGAAGGACAGAGCCCAGAGGGTTGTGATTAGGGGTGTGGAGTCTAGCTGGAGGTCAGTGATGAGCGGTGTTCCCCAGGGGTCAGTACTGGGCCCAGTCCTCTTCAATATATTCATCAATGACCTGGATGAGGGGATAGAGTGCACCCTCAGCAAGTTTGCTGACGACACAAAGCTGGGAGGGGTGGCTGACACCCTGGAAGGCTGTGCCGCCATCCAGAGAGACNTTTTGCATTTATTGTAGCTGATGTGGCAAACCAAGTGTAAACCGATGCACAACTCTTACATTTTCAATACTTCTAATGAAATGCCATAATTTCATTTTAGAAGAAGAGAGACAGGATGAAAACAGCATAATTGGTAGCAATCTCTTTGTTGAATAGTCTGATTTCATATCCTTACAAGAGCCAACGACGGAACATCAACACCAAGAAAGAAGTCCAATGTCACCTTTGAGTCAGTATGTATGAGATATTAAAGGATGTCTTCCTTTATTCCTGCCAAGGACCTGAGTAGTTAAATTATTACATTAACCAACCTCAGTAAATGATTCCACACTTCACTAGATAGAAATTATTCCATGATGTGTCCTGTTGTAAATTCTTATAACTATGAATTCAAAATTTTAATTTCAAAACTTCACCATTTCTTCTTAGGAACAGGTTTTATTCTATTTTAATAAACTGAATAAAAAAAAAAAATTCGTACCATATCTGTGGTAAATGAGTTTCAAAGAAGCAACAGGAGGCTAAATGGAACAGAGGTCAATTTCTTTGAAACTATTATTGAATATTCAAAACAAAAGTCTTGCAGCACGTACCCAGCTCCCAAAAGCATAACAATAAAGTTGTCCTATTGTCACTCCTGTAGCAAATCATTTTCTGAGTATTGAACCAGCTTGAAAAACAATAGTTTACCTTTTTAAATAATTACACTTCTTAGTACTTTAAGATGAAACAGCATTGCCAACAGCCTCTTCTTACCATGGTTTTATTTAAGTAAACAGAAAGCTAAACTAAATCTCAGATCTGAATGGGCTTTCTTTTTGTCAGCTTCTCCTCAACTGTGGAAGTAGTTGGTTACAGACTTCAGACAGCCTCTCCATCTGTTAAATGGAACTAGAAAAGAGGCACAGAAGGAGACCGACTATGACCCCATAATGAATTTTATATGAGGAGAAACTAAACACTGGGATTTCTTTTTCTGAAAATAAATGAATTGAGAAGGAATATGATACAGGTCTGCAAAATTACAATTGGCTCAGGGGTTGCCTGGGATATCATAACCCACTATTACTCATAGTATGAGAAGTTGGAAACACACAAAGATCCCCTCATCAGGTTCAAGGCATGTATTTAGTAGCAAAGAGACATATATTTTCATGCAGTTTGTACTGTGGAACTCAGTGCCACAGAATGTTTTAGAGGGAAAACATAAAAAAGGTTTCAAAGAAGGAGGCTGGAAAATTGTATTTAAAGTTATTGATGCTTTTAAACACAATGATACAGCAGTGTTCTCTGATTGAGAGGTTCTCATATTGATGCATCATAGAAGCTAGAAATATGTTGCACTGGGGAAGGCCTGAACATGAAATTTCTCATCACCGTTAATGGAAATGTGCTGATATAGGTAGGCCTTTGGTCTCATCTGGTAGAAAGGGTCATACTTAGTGCCATGCAACAAGAATTTGAAAACTGCATGACATTTTCCTGGCATAGGAATGTATTTTGAGATGTTGAAAATTTTTTTCTTAATAGGAACCTAAGCATTTTCAGCTTCCCTGTGACAGAAGGGAGTAAAACAAGTTTAACAGAAAAGAATTTCCTCTTTATTGGGCAATTCGTATTATTAATCCTTATTCTTATCTAAAAATGAGACAGCAGCTGCACCAGAGAAATTTTGCTTCTTGAGCCCCCGAAGTCAATTATTAGTTCCTCAAGAAGACATTCATATAACCAATTTCTGTTCCAAGAACACAAAAAACAATGCAAATTTATTCTTACACCTCTTTTCATGTTGTAATCACTTGAGGAAGGGCAGTAATGATACATGAGTTTTAAACTGCTAGTGGTATCAATTCTGTGTTTTTCTTTGCCTGATGATAGAATTTCATTATATTATGATACGGCTTTAGTGCTGGTACAACTTGTTTCTGCTGTAATTTGCTTGTTCCAGTTTTGCTTCTTCTTTTAAGAGTGTCAGAGAAGCAATTTTTAAGTCTAGACAGCATAAACCAACTACATGGTGAAGGAAAAGGCTTTCAGCCAGCAGGAAGACTATGTGTGACTGATTAGCCTCATTGAGAGGTGGGCTATAGAATGAAAATATAGTGTTGCTGCCTGTTGCAAGACAGCTACATCAGAGAAATCATGGGGAAAAAAACCTCCTTGATATTTTTCAAGCAACCTGCCACATTTATAAAATGTGCCTGATCACACTGCATTATTATGAACATCTTCTTGTACATTTTAGGCCATGTATTTATACATTATCCCATCAAAAGTATTTATATCTTAGATGAAANCCTTGGACCAAAAGGAAATTTGTACAAAAATACCTCAGCGTGATGTGATTAAAGATTTCAGTGGTTTGTACTTTTTTTTTTTTAATCAACTAGTGAGCTTTAGGACTATCAGAACTTCAGCAGAATCATGATTCCAAGTCAAACAAGGGGACTCCAAAATGACATTGTATAAGGTTGTGTAAGCCCCTGTAGCATATGGCTAAGAGGGCCAGTGTCATTGTGCATGTGGTCAGAACGCAGGCTCCGATCGCTGCGACCACACTGGCAAAAGAGGGACTGGTCACATCCTCCTCCATCAGAATACCCCTTACCACTTCCCTGATACATTTTAGGCTATGTATTTATACATTATCCCATCGAAAGTATTTATATCTTAGATGAAATAAAGAAAATGAGTATTCAACTTTTGTAGAAGTTGTTTGTACTGCTGTTTCATTATCAGGAGTTTGTTTAATGGCCTCAGAATTCCACTGTCATTTGCACATTTGCTGAAAAACTGATTAGCACTTGATTTTGGAGGCAATACCAGCTCTCAACAACACATTGGTTTGACAGATTCAGAAGGCTGATTTGCCTCATTTTAATATCATACATGTTGCAAATTACCATATTAACATACACAACTGGGACAAAAACTAAATTAAGTGGCACTTTTCAAGTTGTGGTTCCTGTCTTTAATATATATCCACCTCCTTTTTGCGAGGTATCAGCTAATCAATGGTGGAATCAGGGAGTAAGGGAAGCTCATTTCAGTAAAAATGCCAAAAGAAACAGATCTTAAAGCATTACGCAAAAAACTTGATTCCATAAAGGTCAGTAAGAAAACAAGCCTCCAGAGTGGTGAGACGCTGGAACAGGTTGTCCAAGGAAGTTGTGGATGCCCCATCCCTGGAAGTGTTCAAGGCCAGGCTGGATGGGGCTTTGAGCAGCCTGGTCTAGTGGGAAGTGTCCCTGCCCAGGGCAAGGGGGTTGGAACTAGATGATCTTTAAAGGTCCCTCCCAACCCGAACCGTTCTGTGATTCTGTGTGATTTTGTATTCCTTAATGTTATTAAAAGGATTATGCTACTCTAAACAGAGAACTGAAGTGTTACAAACCAAATATATACATTTTAATTTTTCTAACAGATAATTATGTCTTTCTTCATAAGCACACTTCCATTTGCCCCTTTATATCAGTTAAATCTAAACCCAAGTATCAGAACAGCAAGTATTTTCAAAAGCCTACATTCCAAAGTGAGAAGCTGGTAAGACTGTAAAACAGAATGCAGTAATAGTTACCAGCTCATCCCTCACATTAAGTCTATTAAAATATGACTCCTCACGAGCACCATTTTTTTATCCGGTTCCCAGAACAACAGTAAATCTCACAATCAACATAGTTAGCTATTACGACAATACCTGAGCACTTCTAATATGACTGTGTATATCTTAGTACATATGTCTTATATTGAGATATTTACCTTGAGCAATAACTACAGATTCCTTTTGAGTTCATAATTTTCTTCACTTGATAGGCAAGCACAAAAATGGCTCCAGGTAAGGCTTAATTTGAAATACAGTACTGAATATATATATATTTAATTTTGCTTTTTCTGCATGTAAAACTTTTGTTCTGTTGAAGATACTGTCAAAGTAACCAGCAGATAACCTAGCCTTACTTCTTTTTTTCCTGGAGGACAGGTATTAGGAGGATTCTGCACTTTTTGTATGAAGTCTGGCTTTTGCATAACCACTGCAAATCTCCTGTTGCAATATTTTGGCTAGAGAAAGCCTGAAAACAAACTGGATGAATTAGAGGCAAGGCCACAGAGAGCAGATGTTGGAGAGAAGCCAAGCTACCACAAATGACTGGACCGTTTTCTCTAACCCATTTTTATATAGCTTGCATCATTTAAAACAAAACCAAAACCCACAAGAAAATTTGCTGAAGAAATTGATTATATGTGGAGATTTAAGCAGGAAAAGCAACGTGGCACCCTGCAATAGCAAGAAGAAAATTCAAAATAAGTATTGCTGTTAAAGAAAATGCAGCACCCTGCAGCAACATCCTTTAGGAGACAAAAATTGAGAAAGCGAATGGAAGACAGGAATAGAGGTAAATATAAAGTGTGAGAAATTCAACAAGAACTAAACAAATGAAGTTTGTAATGGGAGGCAGATGGACAGGAAGGTTAAAAAGATTATGAAGAACTTAGTTGGAAAAAAACCTCAACCCAAAATTCTAGCAGTGTCATAACAAATTCATTGGAGAATGATAGCCTTTTTTTTTTCCCAGCTGCCTAGGTTCCTCTTATCAACCATGTCAATTACTGTATTTATAAAATGACTCTAACATGCATGATGACTGAGCTTGATCAGAGCTGCTGCTTATTACCAAGTCACCAGAATCACCCAAAAGAAAAGTGTCAGTTAACAGGAATTGATTGTTTCTTTGCTGTACACTCAGGAAGGAGAGCATCTTCTCAGAAAGAACAAATTTAGGAGAAAAGAAGGAAAACTATTGAAAGGAGGCATTATTTAACTCATAAACAGTTAAACGGGTGGTTTGACTAACATCACTTTAGCAAAAAATTCTTCAGTCAGCCATCAACTTTTCAACTTCCAGTTTTGGATTGGTGTTATGTGATGATTGCTAGAATTGGCATGAAAACAAAGGAAATGATTATTTTATACAAAAGTTAAATTGAGAGGGATGATTTCAAGTGTTACATAATATTTGCTCCGTGCTCAAACTGTGTGATTTTGATTTTAAGATTGCACACTTACACTTAATTCTCTCCGAATCTTCTGTCCATTTTTAATGATGTTTAGTTCATTTTGGTAATGCTTTCAACTGCAAGAAATATTACTTGGGAAACACAGCACACACATAGAAAAGAACTGAAACAATAAAATGTGCATCTACCTTAAACCACGAGTCCTAAAATGTTAAAATAGTCTCATATACTAAGGAGAAAGGAACATTTCAATAGTGTATGAGAGGTTAGAATAAACTGCATGGCTAGTGTGAACAATATATTAAAGATGGATTATAAAGTGTTATTACCAGGTTCTCTTTCTGTAGAAGAAAGATCAAATGCTGCAAGTCCTCAGCCACAGACACCCTGGTTCATCCTGCTTAACTTAAGGCACTTATCTGAAACACCTTTTTAAGAATGTACTTCTCTGTGTCTTCTTTTATAATCGATGATGAGAGCCCAACACCTCCAGAGTGAAATTTTGTCCAATTAAAGATTTGAATCATCCTCTGAAGGCACCTGTTCCTTTTCATTGATCAGAGTGACTAAGCTTCTAACTTAGATGCCTCAATTAACTTCTTTAAGTAGGATGACTCTAGGCAGTAAAAGATCATAGAAAACTTTTCCACTGTGTTTCGTATAGCAAGTGCAAGAAATAATTCTCTTCATATTACCGATGCTCCTAGGAAGACATAATCTTTATCTTCCTGCAAAGATGTTTGCAGGAATATTTGTCAGCCCTCCTGTGGTGGGTTGACCTTGGCTAGCCAGCCTCTCACTCACTCACCTCCCCAAACAGGGCAAGAGGGGACAATAACATGAAAAGGCTCATGGGTGAAGGTAAAGGTAGGAAGACTGCTTAACTAGTTGCTGTCATGGGCAAAACAAACTTGTCTTGGGGAAAATAAATTTAATATATTGCCAATTAAAATATATGCAGATAGTGAGAAACAGAGACAAGACACTTCATCCACCCCCTTTTTTCCCAGGCTTGACCTGATTCCTTCTTTCCTGAATCCTCTCCTTCTCCCACCAATGGTGAGTTGGCAGTTGCAGTTGGTAGATGACAGTTCCTCTCTGATGCTCCTTCCACGTCTCCCTTTTCCCCTACTCCAGTGTGGGCTTTCTATGGGTTGCAGCTTCCTTTAGGGCATGTCCGCCTGCTGCAGCATACGGTCTTCCATGGGTTGCGGTGTAGATATCTGCTCCTACACGGTCCTCCGTGGACTGCATTTTTGGGTATCTGCTCCAGCGTGATCCTTCATGGGCTGCAGTGTGGACATATGCTCCAGCATGGAGCACCTCCTCCTTCTCCTCCTTCTCTGACCTTGGTGTTCCCTCTGCTTTTTCTCACTCATTTTGTTACCTTCCCCTCTAACTGTACAGAATTTCCTGCCCTTTCTTAGGGATGTTTTCCTTGAGATGACCACCCATGGCTCAGCCATGCCCTGCGGGAGCACTGTTGGAACTGGCAGGAACCAGCTGTATCCAGCATATGACGGCTCCAGCCACTCCTCATGAAGGCCACTCCAGCAGCACCCTGCTACCCGTGTCTTGGGACACGAATTCAATACACCTCCTTTTCCCAAGCAGACATAAATATATTTTGTGAGTCATGATGAGAGTGTAGATAGAAGCTTTGTATTATTCGAGAAAGGAAATTAATGAGTTAGGTGTAAGACTTTTCTCATTAATTTTCCCACTGCTAGTTCAGTTGATTGTAAAGGTAAGAGATTTTGTTCTTGCCAGTGGGACTTTTTAGTTCTAATTTCCCCAAAGGACAGCTCTCAGGGTGCAGGACTGAGATGAGGGTATTCTCTGTGCTGTTAAACAGGCAATTACTTTCATCCTGTGTTTCCAGAACTGATGAGCTTGTTTCTTTCAAAAGGCAGTTCAGGTACTCCAGGGATACAGTCAGATGCAGATGCTGAACCGCAGCTCCTCCAAAACCTATTATCTTGCATGTATGTGTGTTTTTGCCTACAGAAATACTAACTTTAATCTGGATTGTATCTGATGCTTAGGGGAGAAGGAGATACTGTATAATTTTTTGCATATGTAGATAGAAAGTACAAGTAAGTTGACTGAAAATTGTTTTAGGAAATTACCTGAAATGTCTCAGGTAACTCAGTTTATACAAGGGAAAAACAGAGTAGGTAATACCTCTCTAAGATAAAGTACACAGCTATACAGGTAAAGTGTTAGCAGGTAAGTACCTAGTCCACAAATATCATCAGTGATTTTGCTGTTGGTTTCTTTTGGCTTTTTTTGAATGTTTGGGTGGAGGATTGGAAACAAGTCCCTTGCTCTTCTACCCTGTTTAAAATAAAATCTGTCCAGCCATTTTGTTGTTTCTCCAGGGCCTCTGTTGGTCTCAAGTCTTCTGGAAGAATCTAAAACTTGGTGTCTTGCTGCTGAGCTAGACAACCTCTAGGTTCTTTGCCTAGTACCTCTCTCAGATTACATGGTCCTTATGAAGTTTCCCAGTGTTCATTTCATCATACTAGAAAACATCTCTGAAGATGTCTGACCTATATACCCTGAAGCTCAGACCAACTTTAAAAGTGATTATGAAAAACCTTATACTCTTAAACTATCACACTGCCTGTACTGACAAAAGGAACTGTCTTTTCTTTGCTTTCGTGTCCTAACTCAGCGAGGGCTGTGTTCCAGAAGAGTGAGATGAGACTAATCGAGTCTAATTTCAACAACACCGATAGCTTAACTTAGAATCATAGAATCCTAGGNATGCCTAGGCATAAGCCTAGGCTTATGCCTAGTTGCTACATATTATGTAATTAATGCAGCATAATCAAATAAATACTTCTAGGAAAGAGAGAGTTCTTGTTTTATATGCAAAGTTGTTTGTGATCCTTAGTTTATTACAAAGAGATTCCCCTTCTAAGAGGAATTAATGCCGATGCAGATGCATGGATTTCACAGAATTACTAAGCATTCTCAGATGTTGCACTACTACAGTAATGACTAAACCTCTTTTACATGAGCGAGCTGCTGTGAAGTGCCTCAGCTGAAAGACTTGTCTGATAAGTTCCTGCTTTTAGATGTGGAAGTGTATGGTATATAGACTTAAGACTTGGAAGTGGCAGAAACAATGGGAAAATACATGCCAGGTAAACATGCCTATATGACTATGACTAAGTAAACTGCAGCTCTGGTGCTCTGACTGTTGCCTCCTTCAGAGCACTCCTTGATTCTACTAGTTTTTACCAGATGCAATGGGAGTTGCTAGGAACTTTATATTTGTGAAAACGTTTTTTCTTTAGAGGTCATAGATGGGATGATGAGAACGACGAAGACTTTCTGCCTAGCTAATCCACTGATTCTTTGACTATCACTGTCAGCTACGTTGACACTAACTTCTTGACAAAATGGTCTGATTTTCCCCCTGTCTGAAAGTTTATATTAAACATTGGTTTCTTACTGCACTTCTGTGCTATAACTCTTTTGTGTGATTTTTCAACACCAAGCAGAAATCATTAGCTAGTGGTGATCCAAAGGGTCTTGCTTCACACATACTCACTCCAACTACCAGATCTTTGAAGCACCAGATACTGGGATGGAAAACAGAACTCCTTGGCATGCATTTCGCAAACCTGTGCACCACTAAAGAGAGAAAAATATACATGCCAAAGCTCACTCCAAGGCTCATCCTCTGCCAGCTGGGCTTGTAAACAGGTTACAGACTTCTTGGATAAATAGTCTTGAGAAAAATCTGTGAACCAAATGTCCAAATAACCTGAGGCTCCATTTGACCAATGACCAAAGATAAGTTCTGAAGCTCTGTTCTCAGCTGAAAGACGATATGAAACAATTTTCCTGTGGCTTTAGCCACCTGTGAGCCTAGAATAAATTCCTATTAATTCCACTGACTGAGATAGAGTAAGATCAGATTTATTAATGTTGTTCCTTAGAAAACAGCTGAGGAAAACAGTTGGCAACTGGCTGCATTGTCCAAAAGCTGTGACAACTTTTTCTGAATTAATCAATCACTGATTGGTTGTTGAAATAAGACTGTATAGAACCTGCTTTTGTAAGTACGCTTAATCAATCAAAACTATTTTCTGAGGGCTCTTTTATTGTTTCCATACTCCTTACTAGTCTTCTGATATACAACACACTCTACAAACCTTGATTCCATGACAGCAAGAGTCTTGCTGGAATACTACTTAACTTTAGTTACCTAGCGAAAAATAATTTTATATACCGTTGTCATGGAGAAAAAAAAAAAAGAAAAAGAATCCCCACAAATAAACCTCAATGTAAACAGGGTGAAATCAAAATACCAAATAAAAGAACAGTGAGAAAAAGTACATATCAAATTTAGGTCTTGTAATTTAATGGACTCCGGATTATTCCTCATGTCAGAAGCAACAAAAATGAACTGATTAGTAACAGGGATTATTCTCTGATTTATGCTTCTTGGGACGGCAAGAGCAGATGACTGAGTACACACGCTACCTCAAAAGAAATGACTAGTGAAAGCATTCAAAATGTCACTGGTCTATGATTAGGGTAAATGTAGGCAGATATTCTGAAGAGAAACAGTATTTGTCCTTCAAGAAGGGTCATCACTTTGTAAAGCTGTGCCTCAAAGTTGTTGTACTGGCTTGGTTTTAATTTCCAAATAAAAACCCTAGCAAGAGAAAATCTATTTTCCTCTTAGATGTCTGAGTGCTGAAGTTTGCCACTGTCATACAAAATACACTTTTCTGCAATCTGAAGTCAAACTAAGGTAACAACTATATGCCACAATGACTCATTTTCTTGATGCTATAATATAGTGAATCCAATGCTTGTAAATGTAACTTGAATTTTGTGCCTCAATACATTGCTGAATGTCTTAGCAATACGTCAAGACTTTACTGAATGAAGAGTACTTTCCCTTTTTTGTTTCCTTTTGAAAGGGCAACAATTCTATATTTGACAATCCACTGTTTAAAAAAAAAGGATTCAGCTTTATCAAGCTAAGGAGCATTTGTCCCTCAGCCTCTGCTAGCCATGACTGTCGCTGTTCTACGTGTTTTAATTGGTACATGAGAGCTTTAAGACCAAAATCCTAAAAAACCAAAAAAAAAACCCAAAGAAATTTTTAGATCTCAGGTGTTATGGTTTTCATGCGTGTGTGTTTGGGGTTTTATTAAATGTCATTTCTGAGTTTTAGAAATTTTAGAAAGCTTTTCTAAGCAGCAAGAGGTTCAGGAACAGTATCTCAGATAGAAGACAAGTTTGTCTCAGAAACAAGACAAAATCAGCTATGTTAGAATGAGAAATTAAGCAAATTCCATGTAATGTACCAGAGCAAGCTTTTGTGCTTAGAGTAGCTTTAGCTGTGGTAGCAACAATCTTCACAAAAAACTACTTCATTATCTTGGAAAAAACCCCTACTGCTCTGAAATGTCATTAGCTCTAAACAAGCAGTCCAGCTAGGCCTTGAATACAAGATAGATTTCCTAGATAAGATATCCCTGATAAGGTGGTGGTGAAGGAATATCTGTAAAAGACTGGGAAAAGTCTAATTTTCCCAGAAATATGAAAAGTGTTTTGGATGATATTATTAACTAAATAATAATGTCAAGTCAAAGGAGAGGTTAGAGTGTCTACAGTTTGTAAGAAGTTCATTTTAGCCTACATGTAAATGTGATTTTGTATTACTACAGGGCTTATACCTAGACAGATCAACATTACTACCTTGTTCTTGTCTGAAATGCAGTTATTACCCTGAGGAAGAAAATCACAACTTTTCAAGATAATAAAATGCAGGTATTCTTGGCAGAGAAGGGTGCTAAGGTTTAGTCATGTGGGTATTTTAATCAGCTTGGATACTTCTCAGAATTTTTTTCTGCATCATCTTTCAGACTTTGTGATGTCCCCAGAACAAGATTTGCTCCTCTACTGATGTTGCTCAGATCCAATACTGCTAATGTCTTTGAACAGAGAGACTAACAGACTTAGATCTGAGATCAGTTTGTTCTCTTACTGCTAAACAGGAACACACCACAGAGATCCACCATTCCAGATTCTGTCATATCAATTCTCAAGGTCAATAATGAGGAGAGAGGAAGTTTGTTTAATTATGGCTCAGCTTCTCTAGCACTATGCAAAAGTGCTGAATTGTAAATGACAACCGATTTGGTGATGTTTGCATATGAGAAAAAATTATTCTGGGAAATCAGATTATGAATAGTATCAATCCCAAGGTCCCTAGGATGTCTCAGTGTTAAAATCACAGAGCAGTGAACTGAATTTGACATGCAATATTTTCTATTCTATCTTTTCCCGGCAGATGAGCTCTTTGACGGTTTACTAAAAAATGTCAATGTCTGCAACACCCTTTCCTGCAGTGGTATAAGCACCTCCTTATAATGTGACATTCAAATCTTCCCTCAGAAAGAAATCATAATAACCCATGCAAGTTTAAGGGCAAGTGTAAATGTCAATCATGCAAGAACTTGTGAAATAGCTTTGCATCTTGGAAAATTTCAGTGATAAAAGGGAAGAGGAATCACTGAGAGACACTCTCAGCAGACTGTCCTGAGTATATCATGTCTATTGAAGCAGGTGCAGAAGGTGTTCTTGTCAGTGCCCATCCAGGAGCAGTTGGGGAAAACATGGATGATCTGAAGTTACACATATAATGAAAACATATCATGCTTCCTCCTGAAGCAATAACCACTCATTTACACTGCAAAATTGAATGGTCTAATGTTAAAACTCTTGTCAAAACACTATCATAATATTTGTATTTTCTCTCCACAAAACTGTGTATAAAGTGTATTTCAACAGTTCAGTGGAGATTCTGTCTGTGACTGTCACAAACAAAAATGAGAACATTAAACACTAACAGAAAAGATGAGACCAGCTCTAGCTACTTTGTCTTGTTGCTGTTATTCAAGAATTATGCTGGCAATATGACAAAATAAAAAGCAGAGCAAAGCATAAAAAAATGGTCTTTACATTTGCAAGCTGTGAACTAAATGCTTTCCCACTCTTTTTTAACACATAGTCACAAAGGCTACCTCTTTCCTTTTTCTGAGGACAATGGAAGAACATTTTATTTCAATCAGGACATGCAAAATAAGAGAAGGGAGACTATTTAACATACATTCAAATTTAACAAACATTTCAAAGAAGGGCAAAAGCTATAGCTACAGGTTCTGGGGCAGTCTGAATTCAGTAATAAAAGAGAATTAGACTCACAAATTCCAGGTAAACAGAATTTAGTTACTTATGAGACTTTCATTGCTGAATGTAGACAATGGATAACAGCCCCAGCTCCCAACATAACTATGTTGTAAATATTTTTAATATGAACAGGGTAGAGTAGGGTTATTCATGTCTGATGCAGAAGATGCAGAACTGTTCTCAGGTTTTGGAAAAAAGCTAGATTTCAGTCTAGTATTTCAGGTCATACAAAGGTAGCTATGGGTGCCCAAGCCAAACAGTATTGTATAATCTAAACTCTCAGATTAAGCTATCAAATCTAACTGCCATCTACCTTTATATTCTGGAAAAATCCTTCAGAAACACTTTTAAATAGCTGTTAAAAGACAATTCAAACGGGTGTACAAGTAACTGAGCTTAAACTTTAAGGAGGTACTTCTTCAGAAAGTGGTACTATAAATCTTTTTCCAAAAAAAAAAATGTTTTTTCAACCAATTCCAGACATGCAACTCTCTACATAGACATCAAATAATTTGGCATTAAGAATCATACAGTAACGTGGTGTTCATTTATCAAATATATTTTTCATTCTTCAGCTACAACTTGTCAAGAATATTGGAGATATTTTTTTCAGTGTTGGGCAACCACTAGAGTAAAAAAAAAAAAAAAGGAAGTTAAAAGAAATGAATAACTTCTCAGATAAACAAACTGTCCATCCTGGAGACCTGAAGGACGACATATATCCTCTGTTCTATGTATGTACTGCACTTAAGCATCCATAGATTACCTCCAGATTTCATTACATCAGAGAAAAACCAAAGTATGTAAGTAAATAGAAATCTTTACCCTTGACATAATTGACCCTAAGAATATCTCAGAAGTGTGTGCAATACCTATCTCCTCAGTCTTAACTCATAACTATTCCAGCAGAACTGTGTTTGCACACGAGGCCATCCATGGCAAAGTGGTTTAACTGTTTGTAGCCCGTGGCCCATTTTTGTATGGCACAGTTATGAGGCCTTGGCTCAGCTTTACTGAAAAATTGTTGAGCTGTGAGAGAATATATAGGCTAAAGCCCAGATTTTCTTTTTCAGAAAAATAAAAACAAAGACAGAAGTGAAATTGTTGAAACGCTATAAGCAACTCAGGGACTCAGAGAAAAGTATGGATATGAAAAGTTGTGAAACGCTGAAAAGAAGCATCAAAAGAAGAGTCAAAAAATTAAGAACTAGCCTATTCCAAGGACCAATGAGGGTCTGACATTTTCCCATCAGAATGATTGTCTGGGCAGCAAAGACTCAGCCATACTGGAGATGCCAAGCATACTCATGCTTAGTCTAGTTATCCCTAGCTACCTGCTCTGTGTATTTAGCCAGTGAATAATTTCTGTAAATTTATCAACTGTGTATAGTACTACTATAGAGCCTCTGCACATGATGAAAGATGCCCACATTAAAGTGGCCCAATAAATGGTTACCTTTGCGTGATAACTTGAATATTCAACGAATATAGCGACATACTTATTCTAAGTACGGTGGCTTCCAGAAGGAAAAAACCTGCTTTTTTTGTTAAAAAATAGTGCCAAAATTGGAACGTTAATATTATATGTAATGAAAATACTGATTTTACACTCTAAGCCGTGGTCTCTAAGCATTTCATTTTAAGTCTGTGTATTGATACACAATATCCATGAGTTGTAAGAATATACTTGACTTATATAACTTTTGTAAGAAAGTCCTATCATTTTCAAAATAAGTAAAAGGAGGGGAAAAACCACGAACACAAAACTAACACAGCTACGACTATATATCAGATTACACAAAACTAAACTCCTACAGAGCAAGTGTTTGAAACTTTCAGATATCAACTAATCCTCTTTCAGGGAGCCTCCAACAAGAATTCAGTAAGACATAAATTGGTTTAACTGAAGTTTGGTTTGCTTCTCAAGTCATTTTGAACCAGAGGGATGCCAAATGAATATACAGAAATTGGATGAAGACTCCCTGCACCTTTCAGAAGCCACTGTTAATATAGCATAATATCATGTTCTAACAGCTGCTAGTTGTTAGTCTCAACTCAGTCTAGTGTCTTTAGGATAGGAGGCTCTAGACTCCTGAACATAGTCCTCTCTGTTATCTTATTGTTAGAAACTGTAATGGAAGGCACCAGGTGCATCTCCCACCTATTCCAGACTTTGAACTTTTCTTTACAGATTGGATGGATGCAGCTTTTTTCCCCTGCTACCTTTCTATGCAAAGCTGCCCATATGTTGTTAACTGCTAGACTCAACAGTGTTTGAAAAAAACCCATGAGATTCACAAATACAGTGAGTGTTAGCAACTGTTTTCAGGTGAGATAAGAACACATTGCTAGTATTTTTTGCTATCATGACCTAGGGAATGAAAGCTCAATTTTTATCAAAGTGCTCAATTTTAATGAAACTAAATCTTTTTCATCTCTATTTATGTTTATGTTTAAGAAAGAGAAATAAGCAAACGAAACATATTAAAGAGGCTGATACTTTGCCTGGTCAGATAACAACAATTTTATCTTTTTTTTTTTTTTAAATGCAGGAACAAAGCCATTGAATTCTGAGACTTTTCTTCCTCCTGACAAAAATACCAGTCCCTTAGTTTCAATTGTAAATTCCTAGTTTCTTGGCTCAAAGACAGACAGTCTTTGAAGTGGAACAGACACCCAGACTAGGAAGATTTGTAAAAAAAAAAATAAATCACTTTGTGATCTATAATGCATTTCTCCTCATTAGGTTCCTCACCATTCATAAGTACCCTGAGCTGTGGGGAGGTTGCCTTAGGTGAGAATCTACTCAGGGAAGCTTCTTCCCTTTTTAAGGGAACAGAATGAAGTTTAATGACTCTCTAAATTTACTGCTACCAAGTCTCCAAAGACTCTTTTTTTAAGACCAGACAGAATATCCAGTCTATCATTGACTTTTTTTTTTCATTGATTATAAATTGAAGACAACTGAAGTTTTTCACAAGCTGCTTAGAAGGTAAAATCTATCCTTTTAAAACTGCTCCAGTCCTGCCTATTTCATAAATCTCTGTGTACTAGCAGCTGTTGATCTATTGAACATTTTAAAACATAATTAGTATGAATAATATACCTATTTTAGGAGGGAGTAAAAAAAAGCAGTATCTTTTATTATGAGCCTCCAGGGCTTTGCTGGAAATCTAAGGCTTCTTTGAAACTGTCAGATCAAAATCTTTTCATCTCATGTACAGCACCATTAAAAAACATAAAATTATTTAAATGAGAGCCTGGGTTCTGCAGAAGCACTGATATAAAATTTATACCATGGATTAGGTTATGTACTGTTTGGATTTTTTCTGAAGGATGGAGTTGACCAATCTGTCGAGGCTGAGAAATCACAAGCTGACTAAGTAAAAAATCATGGCAATAATTTTGGGTTTTTTGCGAACAAATGGAAAAACACAGGAAAACAATTTATTGTTACTCAGATAAAAAGTTTCTAGATTAGATTTATACACATAGTACTCAGCATTCACATTTACAGACTAATAACTTCATGTGACACCAAAGGGCTACAATCACTAGAGTGGGAAAATGCTTACCAGAAACTATAAGCGAGAAAAACAGACAAAAGGAAAATATTGTATTGGTTTCTGTGTGCATGGTGGGGAACATGGAAACATAATAAGAGTTATGAAAAATATTTTTTCCTTGAGGCTAAAATAGACCAGAATTAATCATTATCGTATTTTCCACATGTGGCTGTGTTTCTTGGTTAACAAAATTTATCTACCATCATTTCATACCCTTTCGCTGAGATTATTTCTTCTAAGCCATGGTACCACACATACGCAGGTTTTTTTGTATGCTTTAATTTATACTCCTAACTCTATAAAGTATTCAGTCAGTGCTGCTCAGTACTTCAGAATTTTAGGCCTCAGGGAGGAACCATCTATTACAATAACACTAGCAATGTGCCAAGACCCAAAGTTGCAAGACACACTAAGTCTAGTTACATGCTTATATTAATATTTAGATGCCTGAAAAAAGCCCATTTCTTAATGGCAAGTGGTCTGTGCGGTGTGTGTGGAACTGACTGACAGGCTGCACCCAAAGGGTGGTGGTAAATAGCTCTTTTTCAAACTGGAAGCCTGTCACAAGTGGGGCTCCCCAGTGATCGATATTGGGCCCAATCCTGTTTAATATCTTTGTAAGTGATCTGGATGATGGGATCAAATGTATCCTGATGAAGTTTGCTGATCATACCATGCTGAGTGGGGAAGTGAATACTTTGGAAAGGAGAGCTACTCTGCAGGAAGACCTGGAGAAGTGGGCTAACAAGAACCTTATGAAGTTCAACTAGAACAAGTGTAAGGTCTTACCTGGGAAAACAATCCAGGAGTGCAGCACAGACTGGTATCTACCCAGCTGTGGAGCTGCTCTGTTGAAAGGAACATGGAAGTCCTGATGGACAAAAAGCTCAAAAATATCTGTGAACAGTGTGCTACAGTGGCAAAGCAAGCCAACAGGGTGCTGGGTTGCATCAACAAGGACATCACTGTCAGAGATAAAGAAGTCATTATCCCACTTTACTTGGTGCTTGTCAGGCCACACCTTGGGTACTGTGCTCAGTTTTGATCCCTGCTATACAAAAAATACTTGGACAGGCTGGAGAGGGTCCAGCGAATGGGACACCAAGACGGTCAAAGGACTGGGAAGCTGGCCACATGAGGAAAGGCTGAGAGAACTGGGTTTGTTCAGCCAGGAGAAAAGAAGGCTTAGGAGACACCTTATCTCCATGTTCCGGTGGCCACAAAGGATGGCTACAAAGAGGATGGAGAGTCCCTTTTTACAAGGAGTCACATGGCAAAGATGAGGGCTAATGGGTACAAGTTACTCCTGGAGAGGTTCCAATTGGACACAAGAGGAAAATTTTTCACGATGAGAACAATCAGCCATTAGAATAATCTCCCCAGGGCAGTGGTGGATTCCCCAACATTGGACACTTCTAAGATTCAGTTGGAGAGGCTGCTGGGCCATCTTGTCTAGACTATATTTTGCCAAGAAAGGTTGGACCAGATGATCCTTGAGGTCCCTTCCAACCTGGTGTTCTATGATTCTATGAAAAATGCTGAGTACCTACAATTTCCTTCTAAAATGCAATATGAATAGAGAGCATTAACTATTCTCTATGGAGAGGGCATCCTTGAGAGGAATGTGTTCTTGAAACTAAGTATCACTAAGTATGGAACTACTCCTGCCACACTAGAAAGAGAAGGGTGCAAGGCTGTATGTGATATGTTACAATACAATAAGACATATAACATACAGCTGACAGTAGTCCTAGCTAATTTATTTTGACTGAGCTGTATCCATGCAACAAAGGTCAGAACTTGAACAATAACCAGCTGAAGCATGTCACATTCTTGTAAAAACATAAAATGAAAAATGTATTTCCTGAAGTTAGCCATAAATTCTCCTTTTCAATCCTCCCACACTTGCTTCTATCTGAATTCACATGTGACAACCAATTAGTCCAGAACAGCAAACAGAGAAACATGATCAGCAACAAATATAGAGCACATCTGGCCTTAATGATTCAGAAGATACTGGTCACATTGACTGTAGGTCAGTTAAGACCAGAAGACTCATATACCCTACTATATTCCACAAGCTCACAATTATGTATTCAGAATCTGAATCAATTAGGTATTCAGATACTGGCAAATAGGACATTATGAGATCTATTCACTTAATTTTCATCATTGCTATTTAGTGAGGAAATGACTCAAATCCTGTTCACATTCAAAGCACTGGAAAAACTCTTACAGATATAACATAAAACTAAATCCTGGCCTCATTAAAGAACTTTTAATTTAAAAGTTGTACAGCTAGCAAGTTGTCTGTTGTCATACTGCTCGTTCTAGGACATGTGGGAGAAGTTTGCATGCATCTGTTTTGCTCAAATTTACTTTCTTGTTTTCTTTCCTTTCCATTCCAAACACGGAAACCTCTTTTATTATAAAATTCCCAGAGGGAGGATGCACTATATTCTCATAATACTTCTTTCAGTGGAGCACAAGCATAATCTCTCCTGAAGTATGGGATGCCTGAAGAGATGTGTGTGATAAGATACTTTCATACCCAAGACTGACTGACTATTATTGGCAATACCTTAAGGGCTGCTCAGACCTTTCTCTGCTCTTGCCCACCAAACTTTGTATTCAATGTACATGTAAAAGGTATTTCTCCTTTTCATCCCTTTGAGGTTTTCTGAGGTCATAAAGACTAAAAGATTTCCTGACAAGTTCCATATCTACTTTTGCTAACCTTTATGTGTAACTATGTGATGACCTCCACCTACATGTAGTACTCCCACAAATACCTTTTTGAAGGCTTTTAGTTTTCTTCTGTTTTTGATATGAGAGACCATATCAAAACTGACTTGATGCACCTCCAATGTATTTATTGTTACAGAACCCTTAACAAAGAAGATTCAGCAGCAAAACTTGATAAATATTTTTAAAGAGTATACGAGATATTACAAGGTATACGGCTTATGTAAGTTGTAAAAGGATATGCACAGATACGTGAAGAATATGCACAAAAATGAAGGTTTTAACCTTCATTAAACTTTTAAGTCTGGTCATATCATTTAAAGGATCCTAGTAGTTCAGCATGGTAATTTGAAATTGATTGAAGCTGTACTTATAGAAATTGGTAACAGTACCACTGCAATAATAATTTTTTAAAATTTCAGTACAGTTTAAAATTCAAACAGACTTCAGTAAAAAAGGTTTTAGATTTGCCTATATTAATTTTCTTATTTCAAATTGCACCTTATATTTTGATAGCAAAGAAATGTTGTCTTTTTTGAGTGGATAAGACAGTGGGCGAACAGCTGTACAGAAAGCATACATGTGATGGGCCCTGAAAAATCATAAAACTATTTTCAAGGTCTCCCTTAGCTCATAATATAGACAAAACTAGACTGCTTTCACGTGGACTATGAAGAAATGCTTTATGAAGCAAATCACTAGTGTTTTATGAAGTGCTTTATGAAGGAGTCAAATGTGAAAGTGCTACATTCATAAATACACATTATTTCTCAGATGCAAGAGGATTCAAGAATTGTATATTGTGGTCATGTATTTAGTGTGGAGAACTATTTATTGATGGAACTTTACATCTTATTAGCTCGTTGGGAAAGGTAACAACATGAGAAATTAACGTGGATATTGTTCTAAGCATCTCTCAGAGATTCAGAATAAACTCAGCCATTGCCATATTAACTTATCTTTACAATGGAAATTGCTCTAAAAATGTCAACACACATTAAAGTATTTCTGAAACAATGCTATAATTCATAATGCTAACCTGACTATAGAGATACCTCAGCAACTGTTAATAAACCAGCACAATGCTATCGAAGCATTACAAAGCACCCCCTCAAAACGTATTACCTGTCTGTTAATTTAAAAAAAATTAAAATAAAAATAATTTTTGAATTTTAAGAATACATTGGTCTAAGAAATAATCTCTTTATGTGACAAAGCTGTCATATTCCCAGCATGCAAACAATTTCCAGAGTGTGGACTTTTAGGGAATGAATGTTGCAGAACCACAAGAATGTGCAAAGCAAAACCAATGCTTTATCATAGAGACTAGGTAAATGAAATTGTCCCCCAGCAAAGTGCTGGTATAAGACAGATCTTAACTAAATTAGGCCATCAAGAAACAAGGTATCTTCAAGCTCATTGTGGAGTTTTGATAGTGTTAAATAGACCTGAATTTTAAGCAGCAGTATGTATGTTTGTGTATACAATCTTTCGGCTCCAGCCTCCCAACATGAGGACTGACATTGCAGCACTGACCCAGAGTGAACACAGATGCAGGGTAGGATAGATATATTTAAACCAAGTTTAGCGCAATCCACAGACAGTTGATATTTTTCACTGAGAATACAGCAACCGTTAAGCAAAAAGATGTATCAGCATTATCGAATATAGCAACCTTTAGGCAAATGAGATGGATCAGCATTATTTTCTTACTGGCCTTACATTCAGAGTGATTCTCTTGAAGGACATAGGCTTGAGGGCTTTACGTCTTTTACATTGTCATGAGATCAGCAAGCAAAGCTGTTTATAACATCCGATTTGTAGACAATCCTGCAAGTGTATTGTGTAAATACACTTGATGTGTCCATGACTCCAGTGATGACAGGAACATCCACCACAGTGAAACAATGAAGATGTGAGCATTAGTGAGTACTCACTCATGTCTGTTCCCAAAGACTTTTGGAAGTTTTGGGAGTAACCCAAACAAGGGCAGCTTCAAGTTAAGTGAAGCATGTAGGTGACACAGTATGCTTCATCGAGAGATAATTGCAACTAGTCTAAACAATTTCTGGTCTGCATCTAGAAATATTTTAACAATACAAATTTTATCGTTGTTCATGCAGGACCAGTGTTTTTCCTCACAAAATAAAATGCTATAGAACAACAAGCAGAGTACATTGGTGTAACAAAGAATTTATCCAAATTAATTTAAAAAGGGCCTCGATTGACTGTTATATTTTGCATGTCTGTTCAGACAAAAAGGCAGTGCTGCAGCAGAGTTATATCAGAGCTCCATTGGGGTTAAATCAGAAATAACACAAGTTTCAATGAAATTACTGCTCATTTGTACCAAGGTAGTTAAATTAAAAAGTCTCTGCTGCTAAACATCTTTATTGTTATATGATAACTTCCACAAAATAAATATATCTTGAATTCAGATGATCAGTCTAAGTTGTTT
>VXBO01011636.1:877818-903132 GCA_013400135.1 Rhinoptilus africanus
AAGTAATGCAAGTAAAAATAGACTTCCTTCTCATTGTGGACACAGTTATTTGTGCTTCTGAATGAGACATAGTAAAGGATCCAGGGCTGTCAAGAAATGACAGTTTGAAGAAAAGATTTCAAAGAAACAGGAGTGTCGAAAAATGTCTCGGGGACATAAAAAAGTAAGAAGATGTTTAAGAAACAACTTCAAATTCATGCAAAATAAATGCTTCTCCTGCCAAATGAGTGAAACTTGTCAAGTCTACTAGATCTCTTAATTAACTGGAAACACGAAAGAAGCTCCCTTTGAGGGATTCAAGCTTACAGGCATCACGGCTAGTTTCTTTTGCAGAGAATATAAAATGAACAATGCATTTATTAAGATCATAAAGCAACTTGGATGAGCTGAAAATATGTATGACTGATCAGGGGAGAAATTATTCATAATGAGGAAACAGTTTCTTTCAAACTGGGGCAGGGAAGGGTTAAAAGATCTGGAAGAATTCACATTTTTTTTATATTCCAGAGGGTGAAAAAGGGCTTAGTCTTTGTCATATCCAGCTTCCTCCCCTAAAATCCTCCTCTTCACAAATTCGTAGGTCTATACTATCTTTAACAGATTTGTGTAAACATTTTTAGTAGGAATCAGAAACCCAGGAAGCTTATTTGGAACAAAATAAAACTAACTGTTCTGCAGATAATTTGACTCTCTCCTAATGGTCCAATGTTGTTGCAAACACCATTGAGTTGGAAAACAATAACAGAATTAAGCATACTTCTAGCAGCTTTAGTTTGTAATCTGTTGCGATTTGAGGGGATTATGCTGGATAAACACATACAGACAAAAAAGCCCAGCTCCCTCACTAGGACGTTTCTTTCTCCTGTGTTCTCCTATGCACCTGACAGAGGCTGCTGGCCAAAAAATTGGGTGGGTTTTTTTTTTTTTTTAAAGGCAAACAAACAAATAAACAAACAAGTAAGCAGCAATTCCACTTGCCATAATTTTGGCAACCCATTTAGGGTCCTGAAAAGAATTCCTAATTTCCAGACTTCACATTTGAAGCACTTTCTGAAAAATGGACTTCTTTTAAATCATTGATCTGAAGGCCCAGACTGCTAATCCGATCAAAATTATTAAATTTAAAAAATTCAATTCTCAGCGAGTGAAAGATTGAAAAGTAAGTCCTTCCTCAGATGAGATACTTCTCCCAACAGCAAAAGTACAAATAATCCTTAGGGCATTGCTGTTCCTTAGATGAACAAATGACAATATCAGTGTGAGCAACGACTGCAAGAACAGACTCAATCAGGAACAGAGGGAGCATGTTAATGACAGAGTCAGTCAGCAGAGTCAATCCAGGACAGAGGGTGCATGACAACAAGGTTTGTTTTGCTCTTTGCCTATCTTTCCTTTTTTTTTAAAAAAAAAATTAAATTCTGTTCACACACATTAAAACTATTAAATGTTATCTGAAATATATTTATTAAAGCAAAAATTTCTCTGGGTCCTTCAGTCACAAAATAGAATAAAATAAAATAAATTTTGGAAGGCTGATATTTTAATGTGAAATATTCTTTTAAGATATAATGTAGAGACCAATAATCCCCTTACAAGCAAAGGAATTAGACTATAAACAATTTCAGTGGGGCACTTCAGTGAACAGAAAATATCTTTGTAGTGTCTGATGAATCCATTCATTACAAGTCTCTTAGTTGAGCTATAAAGATGCACACTATCACTAAACTTGCAAAAAAGCAGTTTCACTCCCATCTTAATATTAAAGGCTTGTGAGCACGCATTCTTTCTATTTATCTGTTTTAAAGACCTAGAACTGAAATTGATTTTTCTCTCATTCCACAGGTAGAGCATGTTAAGTCATTACAGGGCATTATAAGTCTAGATGTTGTGAACTTTATCAGTTTTTTCTTATCCCTCTGTTGCTTACAAACTGAATGAAAGAGCTTGGAGAGCATGTAAAAGCCAGGCAAGAGCAACGCACTTTGAATGAAGTAAAATAAGATGCTATAAGTAGTGAGCCGGAAAGGAAAAGACCCCAGTCCAGGAGGCCATGCTAAGTGTATGAGTAGCCCTTTAACTTCAATGCACTTCTCGGTACTCATGGATATTACATACAAATAAACTGCATTGGGATATTATCAAACAAAGTTCTATACAACAGCAGTGCTCCTGAGAACAGCTATAATCCTCTTCATAGCTTTTATTGCTGGTAGAAAGTGAGACAGCCATTGGCTTACAGGGAGAATTAGAACTTTGAATATAAGTAGGTTAGATTGGTTTTGCATATGCCCTGCATCCACATTTAGATCTGATCCATCCCAGCCAAGCAGGTTGGCGGGATTAACTCAGAGTTTTCCCTCCATTGCTGTGGTATTACTGCTGGTAGTTTACTAAATGTCCCTTTACTCTTCAGTAGATATAGGATGAATGACATAGATACATACCACACATCCCTATGCTGTCTCATTCACTAGTATCGCCTCTAATTCACCTATTTCTACACCTGGACAGCAGAGGCCAACAAAGAGCAATTAAACACAGCAGCTCCTGACCTGAACTTAGTTTGAAGCCTAAACCCCCTTAAGTAGCAAGTCTAGTAGGAAGTTCAATAAAATAAACATGAAACAATGTGAATTATTTAAATTTAGGGTATTTAGGCAAACATGAAATTTTCACGGTGCTTAGTAACTGGACACAATCACTTACAAATGAACAAATGAGGGGAATCTCACTTCTCAAATTCAGAAAACTCATTAAATAAAATGTGCATAAACGGCATGAGTGGATGAAGTCTTTATAGTAGGGGAAAACTGCCTGGTCTAGTTTTGGGGGATTTGGGAAGTTCTACGTCTTTAGGTATTATCTTTTGATGTGGTATTTATAGCTTTTATATGATATTATCATTTATCAATCAAGGAACCGCTTTACTGTCCTAATGATATGCCCAAAAGACACCATATAAATCCCATCATTTACGTGAAAGCAGGGGGATATATAGGCAAGAGCAGAGATATTCGGAAGAAGATTCAAAAATTGTTCAAAGTTATATGCCTATATCCCACAAGGAAACTTCAGACATAGCAAAGGACAAAGATGAATGAACAGAACTTGAATACACAGAAAACCTCTTATACCCTCATTAATTGAAAACATAAATACTTGGTTTTAATTCTGCCATACTTAAAAAAATACACAATTCCCCTCAGACTTCGCTATTCGTTTACATCTTATATATGCATTTAGGAAGAAACAGGCATAATCAGATTGAACTAAGATTAAAGAAACAAGATCTAGGCTAACAGCTTTTATCTAGTTCAGCCATCAGAGTAGGAAATTCCTACCTACCACTTCAGGCATCTGAGAAAATATTTAGCAAATTTTGGTAAATTTGTTCAGGATCATGTCCCTTCGCAATTCTGTCTTTACACATTTGTGTTGGGAATTTAGGCCCCAATTCCTATGAAAGTGGTAATCCTGCACTCAGGAAAAGACAGAATGTTAAAGGGTCTTGTTTCAGGAATAGAAATGACCATTAGAGTCTGCTTCTTGCTGGAAGCAGTTTAGGTTAAAGAGGAATAGCTTCAAGCATGTGCCAGCATTTCTTGTTAGAGCCTCCCATTTCATAATGATAGAATTTAAATTTGAACAAGTGTACAAGGCTTTTAGGGGCATATGTAAATTGGACCAAATAATTTAGTGCTCGTCCATTATTAAATCACATCATTAAAAACTATTTTACTTACACAAATTTAAATCAAATAAACAAGATAATACTATATTTTGCAGGAGGCATGTAAAAGGCCTTTCAAATCTCAAGAAATAAAGCATCAACAGGATTAGCAAGTCTTTTGGTGTCCCAAAGTACAAACATATCAGCTTCAGTAATATGAAAGCGTTTGGTAGAGGAAAAAAAATAATTAAAGTTTGATATCAAAGTACTTTATCACCCTGGGAGGTACGAATGGAAATTGTTGAATAAAACCAGAAGAATAGCCCTTCCTGCATTCATTTTTGCAATGCATGTGTCAGGGGGATTCATGTTATTCAAAAGAACCAGACCAAAGTCATTTGAAGTGACAGGTGCATGAGCTTCTGTAGATCTGAAGGGATCTTTGCAGATTAAACTATTTGGAGAAAACACAGATTAAAAGAAAGCACGGAACTTTCATATATACACAGTAAAAAAAATGCAGTGGCTTTGCCTATGACTATGATACACAGAGGTAATGCATGAAATTACATAGTATTTCTGGCAAGACAGTTATTGAAAAACTCTCAAATTGAAGTGTAATTAAGCACTTTTAAACAAGAAGATATAGACTTTTATTAGGGTCTCAATAACACACATCCATTAAAAATCTTCTCAGATTCGTAGGCTGGTTCTGAACAAGGTTGGAAAATTGTAGCTTAATGCAGCAAAATGTGATAATACCCTCCATGGAACCAAATACAGATTTATATGAAATGGGCCAAATGGATTTAACACAAGGGACTCTCACTGGGCTTTTTAAGGCATTATAACAGTATGCATCCTTTCTTATTACTATTTTTCCAATAGTGACCAAAAAAAAAAAAAAAAGAAAAAAGNATTCCCCTCAGACTTCGCTATTCGTTTACATCTTATATATGCATTTAGGAAGAAACAGGCATAATCAGATTGAACTAAGATTAAAGAAACAAGATCTAGGCTAACAGCTTTTATCTAGTTCAGCCATCAGAGTAGGAAATTCCTACCTACCACTTCAGGCATCTGAGAAAATATTTAGCAAATTTTGGTAAATTTGTTCAGGATCATGTCCCTTCGCAATTCTGTCTTTACACATTTGTGTTGGGAATTTAGGCCCCAATTCCTATGAAAGTGGTAATCCTGCACTCAGGAAAAGACAGAATGTTAAAGGGTCTTGTTTCAGGAATAGAAATGACCATTAGAGTCTGCTTCTTGCTGGAAGCAGTTTAGGTTAAAGAGGAATAGCTTCAAGCATGTGCCAGCATTTCTTGTTAGAGCCTCCCATTTCATAATGATAGAATTTAAATTTGAACAAGTGTCCAAAAGCTTTTAGGGGCATATGTAAATTGGACCAAATCATTTAGTGCTCGTCCATTATTAAATCACGTCATTAAAAACTATTTTACTTACACAAATTTAAATCAAATAAACAAGATAATACTATATTTTGCAGGAGGCATGTAAAAGGCCTTTCAAATCTCAAGAAATAAAGCATCAACAGGATTAGCAAGTCTTTTGGTGTCTCATAGTACAAACATATCAGCTTCAGTAATATGAAAGCGTTTGGTAGAGGAAAAAAAATAATTAAAGTTTGATATCAAAGTACTTTATCACCCTGGGAGGTACGAATGGAAATTGTTGAATAAAACCAGAAGAATAGCCCTTCCTGCATTCATTTTTGCAATGCATGTGTCAGGGGGATTCATGTTATTCAAAAGAACCAGACCAAAGTCATTTGAAGTGACAGGTGCATGAGCTTCTGTAGATCTGAAGGGATCTTTGCAGATTAAACTATTTGGAGAAAACACAGATTAAAAGAAAGCACGGAACTTTCATATATACACAGTAAAAAAAATGCAGTGGCTTTGCCTATGACTATGATACACAGAGGTAATGCATGAAATTACATAGTATTTCTGGCAAGACAGTTATTGAAAAACTCTCAAATTGAAGTGTAATTAAGCACTTTTAAACAAGAAGATATAGACTTTTATTAGGGTCTCAATAACACACATCCATTAAAAATCTTCTCAGATTCGTAGGCTGGTTCTGAACAAGGTTGGAAAATTGTAGCTTAATGCAGCAAAATGTGATAATACCCTCCATGGAACCAAATACAGATTTATATGAAATGGGCCAAATGGATTTAACACAAGGGACTCTCACTGGGCTTTTTAAGGCATTATAACAGTATGCATCCTTTCTTATTACTATTTTTCCAATAGTGACCAAAAAAAAAAAAAAAGAAGAAAAAAGGTTGGTTCTAACACTGAAGACATCTCAGACTTGAGACAGATTCTGGCCACAAGGTGAAGTAATTCATAAGCATATGGAGCAAAAAATGACACAGATGACAGAATCCTGAAATTTCTTATAACACACAAGGTAATGAGATTTCTCTGCAGTCCTCAGCTGACTAAAATTATTGGAAGATGGGCACAAATCATCCAATTTAAGTATTTAAGCTCTTCATAAACAGATGATGACATAAACTACTGTATTACACAGTATTATGTCATTGCTTTTTAGACAGAAATACTGTAACTTTCTATCCCGCTTGGAAAAGTAGCTTTAATTGAAGCTACTTCAGCCTGTTGCCTTAGCCAAGACTAATCACCGTTCTTCTGATACTTTCATAAGTACAGGTAAGGACCACTGCAAAACAAGATGGCCAAAAATTATCTGTTGATAGAAAAATGTCTATTCTAGTGTCTCACTGACTACATTTAGGCAGGAATTTCATGGTTTGGGGATTTTTAAAATTTTTTTCTCTTTTTTTTTTTCTTTGCTTTCACAGTACACTTTACATAAAAGCACAAAAGAAAGTAAAGCTGCTGCAAATAGTGGTTGAGAAGCAGAACTGTGACAAGAGACAGTGAACTGGGACCTTCCTCCCTTCTCTGAGTTCACAGGTCTCTAGCGCTCAGGAGCACTCTCTGCTCCCTGAAATTCAAAGGTGTTTTATGGAAATAAGCCCAGTGGCCTGCAAGTCCTCTCCCCACTTAATATATCTGGGGCCAGCCTGTTAATTTGTAGGTTTCCATAGCAACTAAGTGGGAAAAATGTTTCTAAGATCTGGCAGGAAAACACATTCCCATTTTCCTTGTTTTCCCTCGTGTGCCTTTTGGGGGATGTAAGGTACATTTCCTTCATGAAACAGTAGAGTGATTCTGATCTTCCTTGCTCTTTAAACTCCCAAGTTCATAATAGCTTCCTCTTCTGTCAAAATCCAGGCCATGAGAGGATGAATTAACAATACATTCCCTTATCATGTAATTTATGTTAGGAATTGGGATGCAAACACATAATGCCTAGCAAGAATTTGAAACCATACATACAAACTGGGTAAAACTATGGATAAGCAGTGGTACATAATATAAAGATGCTGCTCAAACCATTTGAAGACTACTTTTCTGTTCTTTCCTCAAGATTCTTGAGGAATCTTTTCTGTTCTTCCATCTCCAGACCACTTTACCTCGGTATTCATTTCCCTTGTATTTTACATATTTATTTTTTATATTCATATTATTACCCCTTTCTTTCTAGCTCCACGGACCACATGAGTTTCAGTACAGATAACTAGGAGAACTGTCAAGGCAAACCATGGCTTAGCATTGTCCTCATAACAGCGCCAGAGGAAAGCACAGAACAGTGTACCAAATCAGGGGGTGGTTTTTATCCATTTCCGCTTTCCCAGACTGCCTACTGCTTTGGTTTGGCAGAAAACAACGAGCAGATCTAGTGAACACCAGCCTGGGAAAAGTAATTTGAGACAATTACCTTTAAATATATCTTCCTCCTTTTCTCATTCATTTTCCATGCATTTTACTAACTGTATTTGGTAATACATAATTTTGCATGTATTTAGTTTACCGTTGTCTTTTACACCAGCCGTGTTACTCATTTGACTTAAGTGAAATCTATCGTAGTTACATTTTTATTACAGCTTAACCTAATTGATCCTTCTCTAAAACCTGATTTTGAAACAACGTTAGTGTACAGTTTCCACCTGCCATCACATTTTCTCTTCCCGTGTTAAATAGAAGGTTGCTATTAGGAGGCAGTTATTGTATGTTGGCATAGCCAGACTTCAGTCAAGGTGAAATCCTCAGGGCCTGTTCTTCCCTGCTTGCACTTTTTACGAAACTAAAAATCTCTTAATATGCCTAATGGTAGCTAAAAGTAATTGCTAGCTTGAAGAGAGGGAGCTGTATCTTGCAGCCATAAAACACCACACTCCAGGCCTCCATTTTGTCGTCTGATTTCAAACAGTACAGACACTTCCAGATCATTTTATTACAGACTTCTGTAAGTGTTGAAGCCATGTTGAGGAGTTCAGAAGTGACTTGCACACCTGTTCTGAAAACTCCTACACACTTGTTTATCCTTTACCTCAAAACTATCCTCAGTTTCTGTAAGTGCAATGTTCTTTGTTGATGACAAATAAAACCAGTAAAGCTTGCAAAGTGACTGTCAATAAAGTTTCAGCTAAGATGTTTCCAAATACGAATTATTGTTTTCTTAATTCACTCATGCTGCCATCTGTCCCTATCTTATCTCATCTGCTAGCAGAAAGACTAAAAAAAAAGTAAATACTGTAAATGTTCTATTTCCTTAGAAGTTCTCATTCCTCAGTGTAACTGGAACCAAAACTTACTGTAAAACTGTAAGTGAGGGTAACTGTCATTGGTCACATCCTTCATCTGTCTTCTCTGGGATATCACTCCTACCTAAGCTTTGAAATCAGCCTGATTTTTCCTAGATCTTTCATTCAAGTGTAAGTTGAGCATGTTGGATGTTTTCAGGAATTACCCCGTTATTGTTTTTTTTTTCCAGAGAAAGCTTGTTGTCCAAAGTTGGAGCAGCTTTATTCCTGCACACCAAATTTAACTATGAGCTCAACTAGAGAGATATATCTACTTTCTGTTTCCTTGCCTCCTCTCATGAAGGCTAATGATAAAGGTAGGTTGTTTTTTTGTTTTTGGTTTTTTTTTTTGCAAGATGAGAAATTATCGAATAATAAACAAAGATACCAGGTTTTAAGTTGTAACAAATATTTTGCATGAATAGTACCTTAGAGTACAGTACAACTATATCCCTGATCTAAGATCTGCATTGCTATCAGCAGAAAGAAGAAAAGGTGTTTGCTAGACGTAAATATAACATGCTGGATTCAACATCCCAGGAGGAGTAAGGCTGCTGCTGCCCCATGTCCCCAGGACCATGAGTATTAATACTGAAGGTATGTTCCCAGGAAGCACACTTACAAAAGCATATATATACACTACATATACACATGTAGACATGGCTGTCCATTTCCAGATAACAGAGAGAGACCCAGAGTACCCACACGGACATAGACAACACCAATGGCCTCATCCCACTCCCTGCTGTGGCTGGGCAGCATAGAGGTCCACTAGTAAGAAAAATAAATAAATAAATAAATAAATATAGGCAGCAACACCCTTAATCTAAGAGGAGACTGGATAGCTGGTCCCCATGACTCATGGGAATGGGTTTCACACCTGGATGCTGGAGCTGATGTCTCTCCTCGGGCAGCTCTGGGATGTGCCCGGACAAGGTGGTCATTCATCACAAGTCCTTCATTTGGTTTCCCCTGCCATTGTACATCCCTGTGCTCTTCTGGGCTTCTGCAGATGGGCCTTTATTGGGTTGATGGCCCCTGTGATTTGCCTGGGAGTAGCCCAGCAGGGGATTATTTGGGCTCCCCCTCCTGCTGTTGCCTGTCTGTTCCTCTGTGGGTGTGCAGGTGAGTTTTATCACATAATCCAACAGTACTGAAATGTAAAGTATCCAGGTGAAAAGACCAGCCAAAATCCTGCTTTTTAACATTTTTTTCTACTTCTTGTGATAACTAAAACTGTAAACATCTCTTACATGTCCATTTTGATTTATAGCTAGTGCCATAAGATTGATTTCGGTCCTTTCTTTAATTGTAACATATCTGAATTGTCTTTTACCCCAAAAGCCACCCAGTCCTTTGCAGTTTTGTTCTGTATCCAAAATTCTTGACTTCATTCTCTCAGGTACTACAGTTTCCTTCTGACTATGTTTTATCATGACTTACTGGGGAGGGATGGGAAGCTTCGCTTCAGCAATGAAGATTTCTTTGAAGCTGGTCATTACTGCTTCAGTAAACATCCAGACCAGAGCATCAAATGAGGGAAGCAGTTGCTGACCCCCTGACACTGCCAGCTGGAGCAGCGGGAGGGAATATCAGCAATGCAAGGGATATCAGGTAGCAACGACAGTGAACCCGTAGTAGGATCTCTGAGAAAGATTCATGCATTAACTGTAATTCTTTACATCTTCAGGAAAGATCTTTTTGTATGTTCAAGATGTGACTAATGTCCAATATTGTCAGTGGATTTGGAGTTATGACAGAGTAATAATGAGAATTAAATCCTTCAAGTCCATTAGATACTGACAAAGCCCACTGAATCACACAAATAATCTTAAATAATTGGAATTTCTAATAATGCAAGAGAGCAAATAAATCCTATGCATTTTTTCAAGATGCTGAAAGGCATTAACTAAACAATACTCATATTTGGTGGAAGAGGAAACAACATATAAAGTTAGCTTAACTCAGAGGATTTGATACAAGATGCATAAGAGATTATGTCATGACTAAGGCAGAGATTTGACTTCTGCAAATTTATGCCTAAACCACTTTCTCTCTTAAGGTAAAACACTATTTCATGTAATGAATTTGAGAAGTTTTTGCTGATGAGTTGACTGTTTTCTAGGAAACCTCAATTTTTTCCATCCACTAATATGCAGGGCATAAGCATGGAAACGTATACAGAGTTTGCGTACCCAATGAAATCAAAGACTTCTGAGGTACGTAAAAAAATAAATGGAATCCATCAAAAAGTGACTAGCTGTTTCCAATTTCTCATTTCTTAAATTTTTTTCCTTTGAAAGTATGTTTGAATTTTGAAAAGTAAACACAGTACTATTACTTGCATCTTCAGTAAATGCCATTCAGAATGCTTTCACCTCCCATCTTTATGCCCAGTACAGATTGATGTTCTTTTATTTTGTATTTAAAGCTTCTTTAAGAGCAAAATTGTTTTCTCTGTGCCTATAGTCCTTCTTTCATGGATAAGGATTTCTTTATCGCCCTAGTAAGGAAATCCTTTCTAGAAGTAGTAAAGATTTCATACTGATATAAATGTCAAGTGCCCAGAGGTATAAATATTCCACAGGGAGGGGTTATTTATTTAGACAGACTCTGGCTATATCTACATGAGCTGTATGGCCTGTACATTGCAGCCCAACTTGAGCAGTTCTGTATAACAAAGCAGCTGGTGCAGACACCCACTTCATATGCATGTCAAAGGATTTTGTTCTAGAGTAACTCTAGTGTGGTGTTGAATGAGACTAGTCTTAATAGTTGGAGTGCATTAAGTGTCCATCTTCTGGTTTAGTCACCTCTTAAAAGAATACAGCACATGCAGTGGTAAAGCACAGGAAGCAGGGGCAGTTGGTAAATTGGCTTCAAAAGTAAGCTCCTGATCTGAGATGAAATGTCAGTATAAACATATCCTGTATCACGTAAGAACCAACTTTAAGAAAAAAATCCCACCAAACTGTCAGTATTAGAACATATGAACCGGATTATGACCTGCAGAGAGAGAACAAGTACAGGATGGTCTGTACTCTTGGCATTTAACTAGGTCAACATTTCACAGAAGATTTTTTTTTCTTTTCTTTCTTTGTATCTGTCTTCCATACTCCTTACTCGGGTCTCTCTGGTAAATACATAAGAAATGAGGTGGAGATCTCTTCATCTTACCCCAAACACAGAATTACTAGGAAAGTTTTAATGGTTCAGTGAAAAAAATCTTACCATGGATTTCAAATGGTTTGTTTTGTAATGACTTTAAATCAAGATTTTAGTGTCTACAGTAGACAGGATAAAAGAAAAACAGGTCTAAAGATGATTTTAGAAGAAATGTTACTGCTCTGTAGTGACTGTACAGATATTTTTATGTGGATGATTTAAAATATGCTATTAAAAGTTTAAATTATGTATAACTCATATAATATGCCAAAGGCTCCAGTTTCCAAAATAGGGCAGATCTGTCTTTTGTGAGTATAGGCAAATCTTGGGGCAATAGATGTTCCTTTACAAGCTGACTTATTTAAATCAAGAAGTATCTAAAAAAGTACCTCCCAAGGGCCTATTTTTCAAAACTAATTTTGGAAAATGTTCTGTTTTGAGGCACAGTTGCCTCTAGCTAAACGCTTGTTGACTGGAATACCTCAGCTAGAACTGCATAGTTGAGACACAGCTTTTCAGCTGGCTGGATTATGTCTTGTAATTGCTCTACTTGCATTATTTGAATTCATGTATGCATAATGCGAAACAGTTCTAGTTCTTTTGTGGATATCCCTGCTTTCCAACACAGGCTTCAAAAAGCCAGGAGCAATTTTGCTCATCACATGCTGTCCTTCTGCTGTCAAATGCAAAATCAGCAGAGGCAACAGTAATGGCTGGGGTTGGTGTCTGAAAAAAGCAACATCTGCCCTGTTAGCACCACTGTCATACTGCCTAGTTGTGCCCTTCTGTACCTTCGTTAGAATCAGAACTTTCACTTTTATTATATATCCTTTAGGACAAGTGACATTTCCTTTAACGAAGGTACTTCATGTTATCTAAACCACTGGCTTCTAGGCACAAAAAACTTTTAGGATAAGAGTTACTCTTAGAATTAGAAGTATTTAAAGGTTTTCTTGGTTCCAAAATCTGGGATGATTTTTTTCCCTCTGAAGACTTATGCTCTATTTGTGTTCAGTCTACACATCTGTTCTCCTTGCTTCTCTTGAGGTACAATTCCACAGACACAACCTCCCATATGGTGGTGACTTCTTGAGTATTTGAAATAACATTATCTGGCACTTTAGTCTGGTCTTTGAAAATAACACTCATGAAATAAACTGCAATCCTTACTTCAGCATAACTTCTCTTGGAATAGAGTTGTAAATCTACAAGGCCATTTCCTAAATGATAAATCCTACAGAACAGACAAATATATATTTATGTGTATATAAAAATATAGTCATCATAGTAAGGGCAAATCTGCAGAAAGGCAATCTTTCCTTTCAGGAATAGTTACCATTTAGAAGTCTGGCTGACAAAAGTACACATACATTCATGTACAGATAGCTCAGCCTAGAGCAAATGCAGTATTTGAAAATAGCTAAAGTTGAATTTTTTGGTTAACATCTCTATCAAATTTTCACACTTTTGCCTACAGTATTTGCTTGATTCCATCATAAGCTAAAAGATAGTTTAAGTAAGTACCCTGAATGATATGAACATTGACTTTGACTCCCACTCCACAGGCTCAGGAAACCCCACCTCTTTTAACTCACAACTTTCCTTTAGAAATTTAAAATTGTGGGACGTTCCACTATTGCCATTCATTCTTGTAACAAAGATGTTATCACTTTTTGCTTGCAAAGAATGTCTTCTGTCTCATTTCTTTTCCCACCCCATGATTTTTTTTCACAGCTTCCGTAGTCCAAAGGCTCCGTGATCTTGCTAGCACTTTGGGGAGCTCAGCTGATACTTCACATCTTCTGTCCAGTTTCTCGTTTCCCTGATTCACATACAGGTCTTAAAGAGAACACTTCATGTTTGAGTCCATGCCTGATTTACTTCAGCCCGTCATTCAGATTTGAAATACTGCATGTATTTTTTTTCCTTTGTTTCCTTTTTCATAGACTGGGGGCAGTTGATCTTTTACATATCTTACGTGGCAATGTGGTTTGACATCTCTGTTAGATGGAAGGGTCGCATATTATTTTAAAACAGATACTATTGCCTGAGTAGGTACTATGAGCTTGGTGGAGCTCTGTGCCTCTCAGTTCAAAGCTAATTAGGACCCTGACTACTGTTTAGCTTAAATGAAGTATCAAGGAAGAGAACATAAAACATAAATACATGCTTTTCAAATAAACAAATACATTAACAAACCTGTTGTCAAGGAAGGATTATTGGTAGGACAGGCAACAATGGGACTAAGATGTGTCAAAGAAGAATCTCATTAGACACTGGACCTCAGTAGCAGTAATGTTTCTGAAGCACCAATAGTAAAGATTGCCTGGGGAAATGTTCCTGTCTCCATCTCTGGAGGTCTTTGCAAAAAGATTAGAAATGCACAACAGGAATGACACAGCTATGAAGAATAGCTCTGGGGCAGGAAGGTGGACTTGAAATTTCCTTAATAGCCCATCTAACTGTGAGGACCAATGTATTTTAACTCCTTCCTGCCCAGTTCAAGGCAATTGTAACATGCTACAAATGGAAATATTCCAACAATGAGAGTTTTCAATTTCACAGTGTATTACACTTTATGCTGATGTACCTGAAAGACTGAGAAATGTGGGAAAGAGGCAGGCTTAGCGCTGTCGAGGCCACACGCAGAGTGCAGGGTTCAGTTCTGGCCTCCTCAGCACAAGAGAGACATGAGCCTACTGGAGCAAGTCCAGCAAAGGGCCGCAAAGATGATTACAGGACTGAAGCACCTTCCACACGAGGAAAGACTGAGAGAGCTGGGCCTGTTCAGCCTGGAGAAAAGCAGGCTTGGAGGCATCTTATCAATGTGTACAAATATCCGATGGCTGTGAGTGAAGATGAGGAAGCTGGACTCTTTTCAGTGATGCTCAGTGATGGGACAAGAGGCAATGGTCATGGATTTTTTTTAAAAAAGTAAACTCAGAAAATTCTATCTGAACATAACTGCCCACTTTTTTACTGTGAAGGCAGTCAAACAATGGAACAGGTTGCCCACAGAGGTTGTAGAATCTCCATTCTTGGAGATATTCAGAAACCCAACTGAGTTTCCCAAAAACCTGGGGAAACCCAACAGCCCAGTGCAACCTGCTTTAGCTGATCTGGCTTAAGCAGTAGATGATTTCCAGAGGTCCCCTCCAACCTAAACTATCCTGTGATTCAGCTAGTAGTTATTACTTCTAACAATCTCCTGGACAGAGCTGGCAGTGCACGTTTGCTTACCCAGGGTAGATCTCCCAGCAAATGTCTGAGATGACTAAGAAAAGTGACTTTATGTCCAGAGCAATGCTGTCAAGCACCCAGCCTGTCAAACTTGCAGCACTTTTATCCTCCTCTGTTCAGTGTTGCTTGGTAGAGCCCCGAAGCTGCAGTTTATAAACCGTGCCACTCCAGGATACCCAAGAAAGAACATCTGCTTGGATTAAGCTGCTGCCATCCTAGCGCCCAGGAATGCTCTTCTTTACAGTTCCCTCCATGACTTGAGATGTATTTGCAGGAATGTGTTTGGACCGAGTGTTGCAAAGACTGAGCACTGACTGATATTTCCTCTACACTACCTTTTGGCACTCTGTAAATGGCACCACAAATTAGCAAGATGGTTGTTACAGTAAAGATGGAAGAGTTATAGGAAGTAGGCTTAAAAATGATTAAACTCTGTAATTTAAATGCTTTCCATGGAGATTACCTGTACAGCAAGAAAAATAATTCATTTCCAGATACATGCAGATTAACATCCCAGCAATGCTTTGTGGGATCTCTGCTCAGAATTCTGAACATTAATTTGACAAGCAGTGTCCTGCAGGTACAGTTATAATGGGAAGTGGCTTATGGGGAATAACAAGGCTGAATTGATGAACTGTTTTATTCTGTACCACATGAATACACAGAGAAGTTTCAAGGGTAGTCATGCTGCAGGTGGTTTGTTTCAATTTAAAGTTAATTCTAGATAATAAGACCCCAAAGGGTGTGACTTTTTCCTCAAGAACAACTCCCCCAGGGTGTCATTGCTGATTGGAGGGGGAAAAAAGAAAATGGCTATAAAAATGAACACAATGCAGGCATCCTTGATTTCAACAGTACAGTATTTGGACCGGTGTTTTCCCTTGCAGCTGACTCTCAAATAAACTTTATTTCAATGTTCAATGCAGTGGCTTCATGTGACTCATAACTCCAGGCACAGGGATAGAAAAGAGTGTATTTTCACCCACAAGTCTTCAGCAGATTTAAGAAGAAAAAGATTCCTAATGTCCTGAAATAGGCACTATTTCTAGATTTCTTCGATATAGATGTTCACATTATATCCACCAAGCTGGAAGCATCTTGATATATACCCCAACAAAAGCTGTGTAATTTTATTAAGTAGGAACAGAAATTTACATACAAGTCAGACATGCTCCCCTGAAGTTTGAAAGTTACCAAACTCTTCACGTCTGCTCACAAACAACTCTGTATTTTGTTGTGTAGATATGACAAGCCTCTGAGCTGGCCGTAACTCTGTGGTGGATCTGCCTAAGATTTTCTCAGTACAAGTCCTGCAAAAAAAAGGCTTTTAAGCTCAGAAGTCGAGTCTTATTAGAGCATGAAGTTTGGGAAAAAATTAAATTGGGAAAAAAAATCCAGCAAGACTAAAGACAATAGAAATAAATAAAATGTATAACCATCTCTGTTGCACACTGCAGCAAAAGTGCTCCTTTCTCTCAGGTTTGGATTTTGCCCACTCAGCAGCTGGGTTGGAGAAATAACTTCTGTGCCATTTCCCAGGAAGTTTCCTCAATGCTGAGACTGTCGCTACCACATTTTAGGGATCACAGGTTTTCCTCTCCTGGGCATATTCACCATGGGAGTTCACCTGACCCATTCCCACTCTTACTCAGAGCAGCATGACCAACACTCACACTGCCACTGCACACACAGCTTCCCCAGGGGAGCTAAAAGAGGTCCATCCTCTTCCCTAATCCAGAGCTTTGCCATCGCACCATGAACTGTGAGCTCCTAGCATTATGCCCACAATCTCACTGACCCCATGGCAGATGCAAGAAAACCTGGGCCTCACAAGAAATGTGATCATTCCCTCCCCTTCATCTTGCTCTTTGAGGCAACTGGATAAGCTACCAAATAAAGGCGGTATTGGATTCCAAATGGATTACGTACATCTACTCTTTAAATTTGATATTCTCTAGTGGAAAATAATATTAAAAAAATGGTCCTCAATAGAACTCAGTTGTATTAACAACCATTTAGGATGTGAATAGGGGCATATTGTTACCTTTGTGACTGTGTACTTCTGTTGTTTGAAAACTTAAACAACAGAATTTCTCCAAGGTGAAAAGTGTTATCTCCTGCAACTTTTGCTTTCAGGGAAAACATTGCAGGTGTCAACTTTTGTAGCATGTGAAATATTTTTACTTTACAAACAATGGTAGAAAATCAGCCAAGAACAAAGCAGTCAGAAGACAAAAGCAGCAAAATTACTGTTCTCATCAATGTATTTATTAGTTAATATCTTTCTGAAAGAAATTGATTCCAGTGGCTACCATTGTTTCAACAAGCAAAACTGGAAATGGAAAATATTGACTAGTTAATCCTGGGTCATAAGCTTTTTACAAATATTTTAATGTAAATGAAGATTGTTGTTGAAGTAGCATAGTAGGATGGATCATAGCAGTCTAGGTACATCCTCACAAAGACCTGGAACACTGAACATGTCTGTTTAGTTCCCCAAGATTTTATATAAAGTGTATTTCAGGCATCTAAATCCAAATACTTGCTTTAGGAATTGAAACATCAGGAATGCTAAATCTTTTTCTTATTAACAAGAATTGATCAATTGTTTGCCAAGGGTAGATATTTGACCAGAAAAGTATAAGTGAAATTTGAAATAATATGGTTTATTAGGCTGAAAAGTGGAGTAAAAACTCAAGATTTATTAGTTTTGAGAGACATTAGAAGTTAAAAAAATGTTAGAGAATATAAAATTTTGCTAGATTTCTATAACAGCAAATTTGATTGACTTGTAAAATTATCCTTTTATCTGAAATATTAAGCATTATATGGGAAATAAATTTTCTGTTTCTCACCCTCTACCAATATTTAAAACAATATATATGCAACTTAAAGAATAGAAGAATATAAAGCAAAATCTTAGCATACCTTAACTAAAGCAGCAACTGAACTGTAAATGTACCTATTTTCAGTTCCATACACCTACATCCCATTGTGTCAGTTAACAATACTGATTACTAGTAGGTTGTGCCTGGAAAACCCAAGACCATTATCTGCCAAACCTGCCTTTGAAATTTATGTTCAAATATTTTCTGTTCTGCAGAGCAGTTTTATTTCAAAGAAATCTCCCTCCACACTTTTCTGTGTTACACACATCTCAGTTGCTTAGATCGAGCACATATTAAATCTGTCATTTCTCCAAAGGAGGTGGTAAAAAGGTGATTCACACGTGTAAGAGGCAAGCAGAGATGGAAATTTTTTTAATGCAGCTTTTATAAGTTTCTTTGTCTGATGTCTCCTTAGGTGGTTTCCATTGTCTCCTTCATGAAACATTAACCCCCCTTTCTGAGATGAAACAGAAAGTGATAAAAATTCTCTTATTTCAGAAGAATAAATCCAGTGCAAGGCCAACTACTATCCTAGTGACCAAATGCTACTTGCTTTAAACGGGAGCTTTGTATCAATATTTTATTCCACCTGTAACTTTATACTATGTCTCTCAAGATAATAGGTGAGCCCCTAGCGCAGGGGTTGTTGTGACCCCTGTGTTTTCAATCCTTCCAAGCCACCAGCTTTGTTCACACTAGACAAAGGGAGTGTTTTTCAAGCATAGGGTGGCCTTGACAAGCACTCATGACCTTTTTAATACAATTTTTGTACTCCGCTTGTACAAAAGAAATAAGAACATGGTGATTCCATTAGTTTTCAATGCCTGCCATAATATTCCTATGTTATAGTTCCATAATCTTTACTTTTAGAAGGACTTAGGTGAGGATGTTAACATAATTCCAGAAGTTGGGGTGTGCGACGTTGCTCAAATTCAGTGGGAGGGTGAAACATAAACAATTCCCTCCGAACTCCTCTCAGCATGAACCTTGTGAAACTGTGCAAGAATATGTGTCACACGTTAGTGACATGGAAATAGTGTCCGCACTTACCTGTCTTTGTGTCCTGGTGCAGTAAGATGGGATCAGTTCTATTCACAAGTCCAGATCAGGTTAGGTTCTGGTTAACATCATTCTTCTGTGGACATTAACATAAGTGGCAGGCTTCAGGGAATGGAAAACACATCTAAACATGCTCCCTAAACATGAAAAGAAAAAGAAGACATGTTAGGTAAACATTATAGAATTGCTGATCACTAGCCAGTAATTATGAGAAGAGAGAAGCAGTATGTTCTCAACCCATAGCTTATATCTTTTGCAATTGTTTCACTATAATCATGAAATGATTTAGGTTGGACGGAACCTCTGGAGCTCATGTGGTCCAACCCCATCACTCAGAGAAGGACCAGTTTAGATCTCAATGTTGAAGTTTTGAATATATCTGAGTAAACCGCAGCCAAAAAATGCTTATATGAACTCAACTTTTTTTGCACATTCTTTATCCTTTGACCTTCATTTTTTTCATCTAGACTCCCACTCTCCTCCTTCCCTTTGGGTCTTTTTTATTTTATGCCTTTTTACTGCAATCACAAATCACATACGACATTGCTGATCCTAGTGTTCCTCTCACAATCCCTCTCCCCCATTGCTTACATCACTGAGCTTCATCTGTTTTGACTTTTTCTTTTCCTAATATGTAAATGTTGTGGAGTTACACTGCTTCTTATGACAGACACTATATATGTTTAACCTGTATGAATTTTATTTGTAGGGACTTGCTCTATTGCAAGGTTTCCCCAGTTGCCATACGCAGGCTATTATGCTCTCAGTTTTGTTGAGAACTCTAGAGAGAGGAGGAGATTGCACATCTGACTAAGCAATTACTGCTCAGGAAGATCTTCTCGAGTACAGTCTGGCACAGGCAGAGAAGCTTCAGCAGGAATGAAGGCTGGGAGAACTCTTGAAAAAAATACATCCTTCCTTTTTCCAACAAAGTGCTACCTCCAGGTCTCTCTGTCAGATGAACAATCCTTTCCTCTTTGAGCAGTCTCTGGGTTTGTGTTTCTTTGCTTGTTTGTCCCCCACCCTCCCTACCTCCCATCTTTTTCTAAGTCTCATGAATGTTGTTGCACATTGTGAAAGATCTGTCCCTCCTTCATGTCAAATCAGTTAGCACCACTTAAACCTTGCTGTCACATTTATTCTCCATCCTACTGTGGGAATGGATATAGCCCCTGTTTTCCAGAGAAAAAGCAATGAATGCTTTTCAAATTTTCAGTTTATGACTTGTTTATAAAAGATAAAGTTTCTGGAAAATACTTAGAGAGTTCAATAATTTTTAATTTTTTTATTTTTTTTTGATCCAAACACTGAAAGGGATCATTGTATTCTGTGACATCCACAATTTTCATTACAACTTTGGAAGCTTGGTTTCTGCTGTAAGGCAGAGATAAGGCTGTACCCTGCAATAGTAGTCAGCGATGCATGAAAGAAAAAAAAACTTGGGTTCATGGAACCTCAACTGGTTGGCAAGTCCGTCCTATGGCAGCAGCATTTCTGGCAGACTAACGGTAAGCTGCTGTTAGAGACCTTGACTGATAGGATCCCTGCAGCCTCCCCGGGGGAGTGGTTCCCTGTGCTTCACCCTCCACCCTTTAGGGGAACACACCCAGCCCAGTGTCTAACCTGCATCTCTCAGTGTGGCCAAAGCCCACTGCTTCTTGCCTAATCTAAAGTGGATGAAAAGGATACTGATCTTTACCTCTTCGCAGCAGCCCTTCTGTAGTTCAACCCTCTTTCAATCATCTCCGTTTTGTGTCAAAAATGCCCCAGACTGAACAATGAGAGGTGCTGAGTGATGCCAGGTAGAATTAAAAGTTGATTTTGCTTTCCTTGGGGCTTTATTGACATGCCGAAAAAAGCCCACCCCAAAATATTTTTTTCTTACTGTTTTTCTTTTCTTGAACATAAACTTGCATGAACATTCATAATTATACATTTTTATACTATGTTTATTTATAATAGTATTTTTTAAAGACAATTATCATATTAATACTTGAAAGATGGTTTCAAGTTTTTCTCTTAAAGAGAACTAAACTTACATGTTCTGCCTTACCATCATAAAAGAGGTGTTGTTTACAGCTAAGTAGCATAATCTGGTGTGGAAGTCAATACACAAAGATTCAGTCAAGCTCAGTCTTCTTCCTCAGAAAAATTGATCCGCTACGTTATTTAGATTTGTTTGCCTAAGGTAAACTGAAAGAATCAAAGTATAAGAGGGAACTGAGTCAAGGCTGGATTTAAGCTGTGTGCAGAAAGGACTATCCCTTGTAACATTTGCAAAAAGTCTCTAGCATGAAAGAAATCCCTTTTTTCAGGTCTTACAGTAAGAAAAATAAAAATCTGCCACCAGGAGAATGCTGCATTAGTCCTCTGAAAGTTGGAGATTGCTTGGAATACTTGGAACATAAAGCCCAGGGACTGTAGAAAGTATTTTATGAATCCTGAGAAGTTTGATACTTTCGACTTCAGACAAGACATTTCATTCTAAGAAATGCAGTTCTGCAAATCCTTTTGGTGTCTATATTTGCTTCTGTTGCCTTCTTTCCTCTGACTAGAAACAACATTCCAAAATCCGCTGTGGGATTGCAGCTTGGGCTGCTTGAGGCACAAAGATCAACATGTATCATATCTGGATTTTGTGGCACTGTTTGTAGAGAAAATTGGAGCTAAGTACCTACTGAACCACAGTATAATGATTTCAGGCAGCTGTGCTTTAGCTAGCTCAACTTTAGCTAGCTCAACAAGGTAGATCTGTTTTTGTACTTTGCTCTGGAGCCTGAATCCTGTGAGATTCCAAGTGCTTTCAAAACTGAAAAATCAACAGAATTTCAAAGCATTTTGTAACTGATGGGATGTGTTGAGAACATCACAGAGAAAAGCCAAATAAGACACATCCATAAATAAGGCCATAATTTGTAAAGAAGGAGGGAAATACAGTTCAATGAATATTGGCATCACAGAAGCTAATGATACATCCTAATTATCTCCTTCTCTTTGACAAAATTGTGCAACGTGTCCGATTAGCATCAAGATGAAGGAACTTAAACCTGTTTTACTAGAAAATTAGCATATTAGCTATTAGTATAATTACGCAAATATACACAAAAATGAAATAACGAAAAAAAAAGCAAAGCCAGAATGAATATCCTGTATATGCTCTATGTAGAGTTCAAGCTTATTGTGAGTTTCAGCGGTAGCAGAGGTATTCTACACACTTTGTGTGGTTCATGGGAGGTGAAACACAACCTAAGCCCAACAACTGTTTTTTTTGTTTCTGACTATCAACTTTCCAATACTCATAGAACTGGATTAGTACTAAACTCAGTTCTCATTAACATTTATAGAATCATAGAATCTTCATGGTTGGAAAGGACCCTTGAGATCATGGAGTCCAGCCATATACCCCCACCCCTACAATCTCTGCCACTAGAGCATGCCCTGAAGTGCCAAATCTACACGTTTCTTAAATATCTCTAGGGATGGTGACTCAACCATCTCCCTGGGCAGGCTGTTCCAGTGCCTGACCACTCTTTCAGTAAAGTAATTCTTCCTAATATCTAACATAACCCTCCCCTGCCACAACTTCAGACCATTTCCTCTGGTCCTGACATCGTGCACTTAGGACGTCAACACCCACGTCTCTACAACCTCTTTTCAGGTAGCTGTAGAGGGCAATGAGGTCTCCCCTAAGCCTCCTCTTCTCCAAAATAAACTTGCCCAGTTCCCTCAGCCTCCCCAGCTGTATTTTTTTGCACTAAGATAATCAGTTTTATTAGTTGTCACACGTTGCAGAGATGTATACCTTCATTTGTTTAGTTATAGAGTTTGCAACAAAAATTAAATTTTGTAAAGAGATATGACTACGCTGAACCTAACTTTCTTCATGGAAGCATACAGGTGGCAATTAGCTTAAACTTAAATAAGAACTAGGTTCTTCATCTTAGATTAACCAAGAACTTCCATTGATGAGGCCATTTGAATACATAAGATTGAGATTAGAGGTCCTGATGGTGTTAGACAGAGACGAGACTCACATGGAGCTATCTAAAATCCTGACTGATGTTTTAACGCAGTGCTACTAGCTGTGAACCTATGTGAACGGTCTACCTGTCATCCTACTCCTGATCACCATCTTTCTTTGGTGCTTCTCTCCCTGGCTTCTAGAAAACTGCTGGAGGTATCATCAGTCTTAATTAATGGGAGACATTGATCTCATTGCCTATGCAGAGTACCACTTGGAGTAGGGACTACATCTTCTGAGCCACACGGAAAGAGCCTATCTTCCAGAGAATAAATTAGAACACACTTTAGACAGAAGATGCAATTATGAGACAGTGGAGGAGTCAGGCCATCACATTTGTTAAAGTTATCCCTGCACAGAACTGAATTTTTTTTTGATGTGTCATCAGTTTTCACAGGTTCAATGCAACCTCACCCCACCCTTCCCACTCCAGGCATAACTTTACAGTAAAAGGACAATGAAGGAGGAGTAACATTCATTTTCTTTTAATAAAACTAAGAATTCTTCAGTTCATTCTAAGATTTTAAGATTATACTGCTTTTCCTACTCTGTTTATTTCAACAAATTAACCGTCTCCTCTCCCTTATTTGCACTCTCTTTTTGCTCTCATGTTTGAAGCTGGCAGATGAATTTTCTGGTGGTGGCAAAAACAAGATCAAGGAGACACGTGTTTTCTTTATCCTCTATCATCTCTCTGTACCTCTCAGCTTTGTGAAGAGCATATGCTCCAGAGAACCCCGCAATGCTGTAAATAAGCACTTTTACACAAACAGTGCTATGGACTGCCAAGATGCAAGCTTCCGCCATTTCCTCTCATTCCTTCAGTGGCCAGAACAAAAGGGGTCTCAGTCCCCCAGCGATCTTTCCATAGGATGCCTGCATTCCCCAAACCACTGGTCCTATGGCTGCTAAGGTACAAAGTGCCCTAAAAGGTGCAAGACAGAAGAATTGTTTAGGCATTGCTGGCAACCTTTGAAGGAGTAAATCATGCCTCAATAAGTTACACAGAACATCCTGTAAACAGTAGCACCTTAGTACCATGATATACATACTAGAGGCTGCTGCTAATGTATAACTTCTGTGCATACATATATGTAAATATGCACAGGATGAAGCACTGTCACATCATTAATTCATTTTCCTTTAATTTAAAGAGACTATTAATGTACACTAGGCAGGACAGGAAAATAAAGAAGCACACTTGAAACTGGAGAAAGAACAAAAACTTGGGAAGAGAAGAGTATAGAATGGTTGCAGAACAAAGGCAGAAAAAAGTGCTGAAGAGCAAAAACATAGGAGAGAAGGGTGATGGGGGAAGTAAAAGCTATTAGGGAAAAAAGGATTAAATACAATATCCAGACAATCACGAGGTTATCAAGATGAAAATAAAACCCAAACAAACACATCTCCAAGGCTTTCTGTATGTGAAAGAGCAGCCAAAGCTTGATTGTAGGAAAGAGTTGATACAGAGATAGTAAACAGTCCACAAGAAACTCATGAACACCATTGAAGGTGCTACATATTAAGGACAGTATCCCTTAATCTGCCATGTGTTTTTTATTTCTCAAAAAAAGACATAAAACATCCTAGAAAATGTTTCTTCTGAGATGCAATACCCTACATGACACAGAACCAAAAACATTCAAAAAAGATGGCACTGGAAAATGAAGTTGTCTGGCTACCATGGGCAGGTGCCTACCTGAGACAGGGAAGGAACATCAGTTTCAGTAAATATCCTCTTTCCTGAGATAGACAAGAAAGCAGCAATTCCAGTCCATTATTTTCCTGATATCCTAAAGATCTCCTCAGTGTCTTCAGCTAGCAGTGGCTTGTCACATAAAATAAGGTGTTAGAGAAGGCTATGGAGAACAGTCTACCTTGCAAGCAGATGTTTGATGTTACTTTGACGCTTGCTTACAGCTAATGTAAGGAGGAGTTCTCTTTTCCTCAGCTTCAAAGGATCTTAGAGTCTTTATTTTCAAATGGGCCATAACCCACCTGTGGAAACAACAGCTTGTCAGTGCTCACAGAAAGGAGACTTAGAAGGGTAATCCATTTGAAGCAAGTGAAATGACAACCTTAAGCTGCGTTTTTTGAATAAAAGCAGTAAAAAGTCATGTAAGTCTTATATACAGCAGTGACAAGAGTTAACAAGCTCACATTGTAGAAGAGAAGAAATACATCATGCTGAAGCTTTTTGCTGTGACCAGGGATGATTTTTTCCAACAGAAACTGTGAGAGACAGTCCAAGGTCTTGTGCTAAATGAAAAATTGATGCCAAAGTATGAGTACAGATTTTAATGACTCTGGTTTTATAAGTGCTATTGAGACCTACTGTATAATCTGTCCCTAGAAAATATTTTCTGTGAGCTTTCGGGGAACTAGGTGTGGGCAAGCCCTTTTGACTTGAATGGAAATTGTGCAGCAAAATCTTGTGCAACTCTGAAAAATGTATGCAGCCCTATGATACAGAGCAGAAAAATTTCCATGCAGAATTTTTCACTCATTTTACATATTATTGAATAAATGCATTTCTAATAGCCTTCAGCATTTAAAGCTTGCTTCTTTT
>VXBO01011636.1:903156-936599 GCA_013400135.1 Rhinoptilus africanus
TTTTTCTGATATATGCCAAAATTACTATGTGCCTTAAAAAATCATGTAAAGCTCTTTCTTAGATCTGGCCAGCAAATACAGTCCACCAACACTGCAAAACATATACTAAGACTTCATGAAAAACTGTATTGTTCCTTCATAAGATACCGAGCCCTTCTCAGTTTCATTCTTGCATACAAAAAGCACTACGTCTAGCTGAGTGGATGAACCTCCATTTTAGCTATAGTATTTTTTCAAGGATTTTAAGATTCCTTGTTGAAATACCCATGAACTTAAAATTAAACAAAAAGATATGTTGAAGACAGTCCACAAATTATTTGAAAGCCAGGTATCTCAGTGCTTGTGCTCATAAATTAGAGCAGAGAGCAGAGTGATGGCCAAGGGAGAGAATTAGACTCTGGCTGCACAAGTGCTCTGTGACACCTGCACATTGGACAGTCTAATTTAGGACTGTGGGTTTTCTGAAGACTTGACAGAGAGAATTAAACGCCTCTAACAGTCTTCAGCTAGCATGAAGACATGTCAGTCAACACATCCTGAGCAACACTGTGCAAATTTAAAAGTGATGAAAATCACTTGAGAAAATATTTTTATATGGATATTCTAGTTAATACAACCAAAAAACCTGCTGACAAGCTGTTTCATTAAGAAATCTGGGAAAAAAAAATCTTATTTTCTTTTATTTTTTAAACTGCCCTCATCTTCCATTAGCAAAATGATTCTCCTACGGTCTTCTGCTGAAAAAGTTAGGAAAAAAGATAGTGAAAAAATAATAATATGTAAGGTTCATATTTTATTTTTTGCCTCTGTAAAAGTGTAAAATCTGGGTGGGTTTGCAGTGAAAGACTACGTGTAACTTCTTGTTCCTAAACCTTTTATCAGTCTCTTACCCAACAGGAATAAGAATATTCAGAGTACTCAGAAGAAAAGGGGAAAAAAACAAAAAGAAAAAGAATACTAGCATTTTCAGAACTTCATGGCAAATATTAGACTCCTACATTCATGATTACTTATTTTCATAAAAGTTTTTGAATTTTCTCTTGAGCTGGTCACCTGCATATTATAAGTATGCAAATATTGTTTTGAAACTTAGGTACAAGCATACTTATTAATTCTAACTTCTTGGTTCTTATTAATCTACTGCTCAGCTTGCTTTTAATTCAAGTACTTCTGATACACAGGAGCAATACTTTATCAACAAATGTGCTTAGAAGTGCTCATAGCTAAAAAAAGGAAGTAATTTCACTAAATATATTTACTTTATATATTAATGCTAGCACATCTGTGACTTTAATAAAAAGAAACAGTGTGTGTTAGTTTTTCAGAGTAATAGTTTTTGAAAAATATATCATTCTCATTAAGCTAATTTTGTCTTAAAATCAAAGCTTGGATGTTTAACTAGTAATTAGGAACTAAACATTATCAAAATAATATGTTTCTGTCTGAATAAAACAGTTTGGAAATGGCTTTTGGGTTGGTGGACAAGATTTCCAAATGTCAGGTTTTAACGAGAGTCCTAAAGACATGTGCAAAGACATTTTTATTACAAATAAAATAAAAAGTCTGTGACTTCTTTTCAAAGTCAGGAAGGAAGAAGAAAGTATTTGATTTTTCTGACCACCTCACATAATTTAAAGAAATGGGTTCAAGTCATGAATTTCAGATTTAAGGTGCTTTCAAATATAGTTCAAAAAAGCTTGGAACTGTGAAGCCATGTGCCTTGTTATAGGCTTGGATTGATTTTGCCATGCACAGAACTTCCATCTGTTTTTTTCCAGGTCATGCTCCTTATTATTTAATCTATTCTTCCTTACAAGACAAGTGGTGGCAGGTGTCTCAAAATTCCATGCACTTGCTAGGTCTTGTTTGTTCATTCTGTCTGTCTGTCTATATATCTATCTTTCTCCTAAAATACATCGTTAGACTTAGAGATAAACACACCTGGCATTTCTTTTGGAACACAGCATCTATATAGCAATGCATGAATGCACCTTTATCTTCAGAAATGGGCTGTTTATTTAGATGGTGTGCAAGACAATATACATTTCTCATGAATCAAACATACTTTTCCCTTTCTTCTAACAGAGCCAGAACATCTTGTGTGTGGAAACCAAACTGTGTGGCTGTTGAATGTGAAGGAGACAACAGTACTTTAACGCATGTGGTAAGTCTTTTAGGGTTTTGAAAGGCTGGTCACCTGTATTTTGAAACTGGAGCATAATGACACATCCCAGATGCCAAGACAAGTTATGGTTTTGCTCATATCAGTGCAGATTTTATTAGAAAATTATACGTTTTCCACCACAAAAACCCCATACAAATATATTGCCTAACTGTGCAGCTTTACAGGAGTTCAAAATTATGCTGCAATCAAGCAAAGTTTGCAAAGTAGAGAGCAACAGGCATAAGGTTCAGATAACTGTTGAAATAGAATCACTTTTATTTTATTTAAATAACCTGATCAACTTAAAAGCCATTTTAAAAAGTAATTAAGTACAGCAAATTCTTTTAAAATAGTCTGGCTGATTTCTGCAGTTGCTACTGGGTTTTTTGTGGGACAGGGCCAGAATTTACCTATAGTGTGCCTGTAACTGGTGTTGCACGTTGATTTTTAGCTCACGCAAAAACAAGAGTCCCTGTTCTGACTGTTAACCATCAAATGGTTACAAAACCATGATGTTTTCATGCAGCAACCATAAGTCATAAAGTTCATAGTAAAAGTAAAACTGTTCTTTGGCAGGGGAAGGAAGGGAAAGAAATGAGAAAATTGAAATGAAAGGAGAAGAAGGTGGATGAGGAAATGTGGTGGAGTTTTTTCTCCTGTGGAGACAGGTTGGATTGACTGATACACGCGATAAATTAGCATTGTTAAGTCTACGCAATGTGAGGTTTTGCCATATTGTTTCTATTAGCAGATATGATATATTTGAGGGACTACTCCAAGAACTGATCTGGCTACAAAACCTTTAGCACTTTTTTTTTAATGTATATTTATACGGAGAAGTGCAGTCAAACACTGGCTGCAACTTTACATTAATCTCAATGAAGCTTGTTGTCTTTAAATTCCATTATTTTTATTAGCATCTTAAGTGTTGTGATTTATACAAGTTCTCTGCAACAAAATCATTTTTTGTTCTTATCTGAGCAGAATCACAAACAGGAGAATCACAAATAGGAAATTCCCTCTGATTTCAGGAAATCTGAGAAGGTATTTACAGGATGGAATTGCCACCAGAAGTTGGAACTATCTGGCAGGAAAATTTTCTTTTTCTTTTTTTTTTCTTTTTTCTTTTTTCTTTTCTTTTTTTTTTTTAATTTTAATAATATGCTTTACTTAGTCCCTTAAAAATCCATTATTGTGGATTTGCATTGTACTGCTGGAAATGACAAAACATCGTGACATTTCAAAACAGGATTTCTGGAATAAGCATCTTATGCTTGAGAGACCTGTAATATGCAACTTATTGTTGTGTTGTTATTACTGTCCCTGGGACAAACTCTAAAAGAAAGTCTAAAAAGCAGAAGCCTCAAATTACCTTCCTGTAGTACAGAAGTAATGTGTTTGATCTGATTTAAAACAAAAATGCAGGTAGCTCTAAATGGCTAGGGAGGACCTTTAAAGCATCGGCTTCCATTAGTGTCCTGGTTTAAAGCATCATTCTCCCAAGAGTAAATGACAGAGTGAGTGCACTTCAGGGAAGTACAGTGTTCGGTGCATGTCAAGCAGGTGGAAAACACAAACCGTAACAGACATGACATCTGGTCAGATGGCAGGAGGGCAGAAGAGAGCACTTATCCCACTGGTTTTACTCTGGAAGAACCAATATTTTCTTTTCTACTTACTCCAGATTTGTGCTTGAAATGAAGAGGAGTAAATAGAGAGGGAAAAAGGCCAATGAAAAGAAAGGTCAATTTTAGCTCCCAACTGCAGCTCTGTGCAACAGTAGCAGCAGGCTTAATCCTCTCTGCCTCTGTAGAAGTACTAGGAACTGGTGAACTGCAAGGCAAAGAAAACTAGCAGCAGGAGATTAGAGAGAGCAAGACTACTTCCTCCAGCTAGCCACATCGGGAAAAGAGGGAAAAACTCTCTACATAGGTATGGGATAGGTGGAAGGAGCAGAGGACACAGAGCAGGACACATTCTTGCTCTGATCACAGCTGTAAAAAGAAAAGTGTCCACGATAGACAACAGTTAAATATTCTTAAACATTTGCTGATGAATTTAAACTGGGACAGCTCAGGAAAGAGGCTGAGAAGTCACCATGGATTTTTCTCTGAAATGATCACGTTCATGTGCAGCAGTGGCCAACAGAAGACAACAAAATGTTGAGCTCTGTCAGGAAGAACTTTGAGAACAAGACAGCAGGTTGTGTTTTGCCACCGTAAAAGCTTTGGCACCCATTCCTTGCATAATTTATGCAGTCCTGGTCTCCACATCCCAAGAAAGATGTAGCGGAGTTGGAAGCGGAGAAGGGCAACACACAATCAAGGGATGAAGCATCCAAAATACATGAAGAGATTGAACAGTCTGGGGTCTTATATTGGATGAGGAGAGAGCGTTTAGGCAGGTTGACTGAAGTTTACAGGGTGATGGAAGTGGTGGATTGTGTGACTGCAGAATTGTTATTCACCCCATCTTGCAGTATTAGGTGTACTTGTTAAAAATAGTTTAAAACATAAATAAAATACCTCTTTACAGAGCAATTGATGAACTTCAGGCGTTGCTGCTACAGGAGGTTGTAGAGGCAGAAGAATAAGTGGCTGCAAAAGAGTTTGAACAAACTCATGGACTGCTCTACAAACAGAAACTAAAGGGAATTCAGAGGCATGTACTGCCTGACATGCCTAATACAATTCTGTGATGTCAGGAAGAATAGGTGAATGGATTTGAAAAACTCTTATGTTTCCCCCTGCTGACTAGCAGCTCTTTTTGCTACCATCACGGCAGAATACTGAGTTAGATGAACCATTGTAGCACCATCAAGTAAGGATTTTCTTGCTGACTTTCTCAGATAGACTATAAAAGTAGTGACATACTGTTTTTTGATTCAAGAGATTTCTTCAGGCATGAATTTGAAAGTTTAATTCATTTCAAAATCCTAATAATCTTTCCTTTGTTGTTATTTTAATCTTTTAGCAAATTCAGATAGTAAAAGACACCTGTTTTTTCTGAATGATAGACATGCCCTTCCAGATACACACAAGGCTTTATTATTCCATGCCTACTTTATCTCATATGTATACTCATCTCTATATGTGCCAATAAATTCATAAGCACACACATTTTTAAAGAGTAACTTTGGAGGTGATACAGTGGGCACTTAAAAGTCTGTGAATTTCATGCCTGCACAATTCCCTCTCTGGGTTTTGTCAGGTCTTTAACACTCCAGTCATGCTTGTGTAGTTGCCTCTGTGCAAATCCAGAATGATGGAGCTGGCTCTCCCTCATAGGAACTACCAGCTCTGCAGGGCTCCCCCACAGGCTCTGCCTCCTCAGAAAACTTAAGTGTCAAATAAATAACACTTAGAATGAGACAATGGTTGCAGTCCTTTCATATTGTGCCCTGCTTCAAGAGAAAGCCTGACTCTCACAATGTCACAGTCTGTCTCTATTTCAAGAAGGCATGGTCATTAATAGATAAAATGAAAGCATAATAGAACTGGTGATAGTACCTTAATAACATTTTGTTCTTATTATCTCTTCTGAAAGTTACAGCTTATGTGATGTTTTATAACTCTTCTGTGAGATAAAGAAGAGGGATATTCGTATTCTCATTTTACATGCAAATACACTACCGTTAACGGTCTCAAGGCTGTATCATACAGTTAGATTGCACAGGAAGCAGCTGGATGAGCTGGAACTTCAGTTTACCAGTTCCTTGCATTCTTTTATATCCCTTAGTGGGTGCTGTTTTACGGGGAAATTATGATAAAAATAAGTAACTGCTTATGCTATAAAATACTCTTAATTGTTTTATGACTACAGTCTGGCTATCTTGTGACTGTCATCAGCAGTTATCATGTGAATGTCTGTTTTAATTTATTTTACTATGACTATTTCTGCCTGGAAATTTCCATCCAGATTGCTATAAAAACAAAGAGGACATTGTTCCCAGAAAATATGTTCTTTGTATTGTTGGAAAAAGTTTTCCCTTGGTGTTAATGTGCCTATGTACTCCAGTCCTTTTTAGCCTGATTGTATTCCGTGCAGGTTCTTATACTGCACCCAAGACTGTGGTGTCTGGGCACCTTGTACAACTAAGCGCCCATCAAGGTGAGCTATGTTGGCCAAGTTTCCACTCCATTCCCTTTCCTCACATAAAAGTGTGTTATATTGGATCTAGGTGCACACACTCCTCAGCTACTAATTGTTTTTAAGCTGCTGAAAGGAAAAATAAGGTCAAGGAAAGAAGCTTTCCAGTGATGTTGGAGAGTTGGTATTTTTGGTCATTCTTGTGTCTAACATGTATTAATTACAAAGTTTTGGACCCAGAGATGGAAACAGATATGAAAATATGCATCCTGAACTCATGAACAGCAACCCTAAGGTGAGCGAATGCTCAAAAATCACTGATGTCCACACTGATAGTAATTGAAAGTTCCCAAAGACATGGCACTACTTGATATTATTGTGTTGAATTCTTATTTGCAAATACTTGTCATGAATATTGTTTTTTTATATGATTTAATTATGTGGCAGAGTAGGTAAATTGCTGCTACCAAAAGCAAATCTCAGCTTCTGCTTTCTATCCATAGAAACACACCTGTACACTGTTATTTGAGTAGCGTTTCTCCAATTAAGTTTGAGGGCTATGGCTTGCAAGTACTTGCAGATTTTATTATTTGTGGCCATATAATATAACTAGTTATACGTGACTTCACAGTGGTGAGACGTTATTGGAGGAATTCAGCAACAAACATTGCCAAACAAACCTCTGCCAGCAAGTTCTTACCAGCTTTTCTGCAAACTGCTTGAGAACTCCTTTACCACAGTCTGCTTACTCTAATGTTTGGAAAAGATACTGCCATTCATGAAATCTGAAGAGCTGTGTCTTCCCCTATAGCTTCAATTGCTAGTGCTGCTGCACAAACCAAGTTGATGGAGCACATTATGGATTTTTCACTCGGCTAGAAGAGGAAAATCAATTTCCATCTAATAGAGCGGGAGGTCACTAAATACTACCAGCTACTCTGTGACACTGTAGTCTTAAGCAGTGGTCCTATGAGACAGGCAGGAGTAGGGAACAGGATCCTGGAGTGCATTAGTACACAGATAAATAGAGAGGAAAATTAGACACTGAAAAAAAAATGAGCTGAGGAAAGAGAGTAAACTGCAATTTCTTAAAGAATATCTGGACAGAAACTCTGCACACAGAATCTGGAGCAACTGCCACTGAGTCAGACTTGCTACATAATTTTCTTATGATGGAGAGCTTGAACTCGCTTGTACATGGTAAATCTACCACAGGTGAGACTGTGGGTCATTCAGTAAAAGACAGCTGGGACAGATGCAGCTCTGAGTGACATATAATCTTTTGCAATTGCGAGAAAGTTTGAAATGAGACTTAGGCAGCTCACTGCTGGGATATATCTAGGAGGTATGGGTATGAATAAATAAAGAAATGAAGAAAAGCAATCCACATAATATCCTAAAACTGAACTGAACAGAGCTGTGCCATTATCCTTGGTTTTTCTTGTTATTTTCCCATTGAGGGAGCTGTTTGGACAGGAAGAACCTGCATATGTCTCTGAAAAAAAGCTTAATATCATGTCAAACTGTGATAAAATAGTCAGTTTGTATTTGTGTAAAAAGTGGGCGTTTTTCCCTATGAGAACATGGCTAGGTGTCCTGTCCTTGTTTGTAACTTCCAGGCAACAAGTTCATTATAAGGAAGACACACCCATCTCGGGTTCAGTGTTCAGCTGGGTTGTCACCTCCTCTCACAGGCTGGTGTTCAAAGCTAACAAGGTTTGCTGCTGATGGGGGTTTGGGGTGTGGGGTTGTGGGTCTGTGCTATCCCTTATAAAGCCATAAAGAGTGAGGAGGACATGCTGCAGCATGCTGGTGAGACTGGTCGCACAGGAGCCCTGACGGGTGGTGACGACAATGCACGTTCCATAGATGAGAGAGGAGAGACCCAAAGACAAATTGACTTAATGAGGAAATAGCGATGCCTTAGGAAGTGTTTCTGTGGAATACATATTATCTAGAAGAGAAACATTGCATCAGGAATTCCAGGAAGATGCAGGGAGACGCAGGATACGCAGATCCAGGAAGATGCAGAGGGGAAGCTGAAGGACTTATATGTAGGTCTAGGATGAGCAGCCAGTGAGAAAGTAACTAAGTAGGCCTGAATAGTTGAGAAGAAAAGTAATTGTGGAGGTCTACATGGCGACAATACATACCTGTACATTGCATAAACCCAGAAAACCCTAAAAAAAAATCAATTCAAACATTCCCTTATTTTTCAAATAGCTCAGTGGACTTCAGCAGGGGTACTGCTTCCCATCAATGATTTCAGAATAAAGCCTTAAATAGGTCATCAGTGGATAAAACAGAGTTATGGTGCTGTCATTCCAGCTCAGGCTCGGTTAGAACGTGTTATGGTTTTACTAAAAAGAGTTTACTCAGTACCAGCACTTACAGCAGTAGACTGTCATGGAAGCAAACACTTGCCAAAGCAGTCAGTAAATCAAAGGGAGATATTCTTCAGGAAACAAGCTTTGGGTTTTCTTTCTACCTCGAAGTATCACACAGTAACAAAAGACCTAAGGGGGCTTTTTTATTTAAAAAAAAAAAAAAAGAAAAAAGAAAAAAGATGACTCCCTTAATTTAATTGCATTTGCTCCAGTACTTTAGAGAATTTATGAGAGTGAGACATATATATCTACCAAGCATCTATTCCATCTTGAATTATACTCTCTTGAGTGAAATTTTTGGAGTTTCACTGCACAGGCAATGAAGCAAAGAATGGATCCAAATTGGTTTTAAATTAATCAGACTCACAGTTAAAAAGCAGAGCATCATCACTTAGGTTAAATGTCAGTTGTTCATCTTCAGATTCATGTATTTTTTTAAACTTATCATAATTGACCTTTTCAAGTGTAACACCCAGTTAAAACCTGGAGAAAATGACAATATGATAAGAGAAGGACTATTTCAGTTATGACAAAGTCATTGTATAAAATATGAGATATGAAAATATTAATTAATCTCTTCTCACCATTTTCCACAGTAGGGCAATTACACTTTTGGATTGATGCTACTTGAATCGATGTGATTTCACAGCTGAATTAGAGGTGGGCAAAGAAGCTAGGAAAATGAGTTTAAAAAGAGTGAGAAAGGCTCCATCCAAAGCTACAGCAGTCAGTGAAAAGATTATAATGGATTTCTGTGAGCTTTGTATCAGGCGCTAAGTGCACAAGTGGAAATTTGTTCAGGTTTAAATAGCCTGAATAAAATAGCTATAGCTATTGCATTCCTTTTGAATTTCCCTCTTTAGTCCTCTTTTTCCAGTCACAGGTTGTCCCTCGTAAAAATAGCAGAAACCTTCTTCGGGAAGAACGACAACATCTTCTTGCAGGGCATCCCTGAGGAAGTAGACCAGCTGAGGGAGTTTCTTATATGCCACTCCTATCCATGCCCAACTTTCAGCAAGGGCCACTGCAGTCTGCTCCCCTCTTGCTATGTCACTGAATACAGTCAGCACCTGGAAGCAGACACATTTTTTTCTCAGCTTATGAGAAAATTCATTTTTTCAATTAATCTGTGAATGTTTAGGACAAAATACTAGCCTGGCTTTCTTCAGTGCACTAGAGCATGTTGGAAAGTAAGCTGTGTGCTCGCTGGGAGCCAGGAACTGTATGTGTGGGCTAGGTTTGTGCCAAGAAGACATTGTTCCCCATAATTTTTGTCACATGAGCAATGTCAGTGAAGTCAATGGGTCTGTTCACAAACTTACACATTTCGGCAATTTGGGGCCAGCCTGCTCAGCAGCTAGGTTGAAGAAACAGAACTTTGGCCTGCTCCAGTTAAGCCAAATGACAAAAGTCTCACTGACTTTATAGGGACTAATAAATGAAAGATGCTAAACCGTCACCATGAATAAAGTGTTGATCTGAAGTCTTATTTCCAACATGTTTGCAGATGACACTAAACTAGGCAGGCGTGTTGATCTGCTGGAGGGTGGGTTGGCTCTGCAGAGGGATCTGGACAGGCTGGATCGATGGGCTGAGGCCAATGGCATGAGGTTCAACAAGGCCAAGTGCCGGGTCCTGCACTTGGGTCACAACAACCCCAAGCAGCGCTACAGGCTCGGGGCGGAGTGGCTGGAAAGCTGCCCGGCAGAAAGGGACCTGGGGGTGTTGGTGTCCAGCCGGCTGGATATGAGCCAGCAGTGTGCCCAGNATGGTTTAGAAGGGGTTTTTGTCAGGGTAGGTTAATGGTTGGACTTGATGATCTTAAATGTCCCTTCCAACCTCACCGATTCTATGATTCTATGATTCTGTGTTTGTTGTCAGCTTGGGCCCATGCGAGTCATTCTGGGATGGGTCTTGTATTTCTACAAAACTCCCATTGGCTTCACAAACTATTTTGCTGAAAGTAGCGTTGAGTAAATCTAGGTTTGACCTTCATCATTATCTCAATTTTCCTCAGTGAGCTATGGTATTGTCTTTTAATTGGCACCATGTGTGTCAATCTTTCAGTCACATCTGCTACTTAACAGGTCTTCCTAGATCATTCATCATTTGTTCCTGAATTTTCAGTGATTTAATAAAATCCTTTGAACTGAATAATGACATTAGCACTACAAATAAACTGAGTGATTTCATTACACTTCACATGTTTTATTTTGGCTTTCATTGTTATGACAACCAAGCAGCTCTATACATGTGGGAAACAAATCCAGTTTTATCTGGAAGTCTATTTAATGTTTTATGAAACTAAAATGAATTTGTGCTTAATAATGTGTGGACTCAAAATGAAAACACACAAGCCTTCTTGGGGGTGAGATTACAGGCTGTTTCAACAAAGAAAAATAGATTTAAAAAAACCCCCTAGTTTTTAAAAAAAACACACCATAAAAAATCTCATTTTTATCACAACACTTACAAGTTAAGGTATATAATGCAGAACCGAACCAAAGCCCACTAACGGTGGTGGAAATCTGTCCACTGATTTCAACAGGTGTTGACTCAATGCAAATGGCAATTAACCGTTTCACAAGAATATGCACTGTACGGTACTGGGTTTAATTCCCACCCCTCACCAGTAACATGATGCTCAGCAACACAGTCCTTTGCCCCATACCCATTGGAGTGTGCTCTGTAAACTCAGGTATTCATATAGAGGGAAGGACAGGAGAGATTTGGGCAAGTGACCATCCTTGGACATCACATGCTCCTGAGATAGCCTTCCAAAAATTTATCATGTGCATTTTTTTCCTTTGGCCTTTAGTAAGGAGACTTTGGATAGCCTTTGACTGCAAATGTAGTGCCATGCATTTAGGCAACTAGGCAGCTTATTATGCAAGAGGTTGTCTGGGAGAAGTCCTGAGGGACCACAAGTGTAAACCATACACACCTCCATTAGGTGTTCCCAAATTGGTTTAGATGCAAATATTTAAGAGCAATGTTATTGAGTTGGCAACATGAGGGGCGGAATGTGTCAAAAGAGGAAAATCGTTGTCAGTTCTTCCAAATCAGCTCATTCTCATTGGACTGAATAGAACGAAAACTTAATTCTCCGTCACCTTTTTCCTTCTCTGCAACCATTAGAAATTACTTTGGTCTTGATGGAAGTGAGTTGGCCATGGAGAAACAGCAAAAGGATAAAGGAAGACAGTTAAAGCTCCATGCACATTCCACAAAACAAGATGTATTTGCTCTTCTCCAGATTAATGAAAAAGACAGGAAAACCCTGGAACAACCATAGAAGAGTCAAAACAAGAAATACGCGCACATACGCCAGGGTCAGGGAGGATAATGAAAGCAAAGCCCTTTCACTACCTGACTGGAATCCACAGCAGGAGGCTTGGGATTTCTTTGTACTTCTGGAGATCATGCCACAAGCAAATGTGAAAGGAATTCGATGAGCCCAGTGATGCTAAAATGAAGTGAGAAAGTAGAAAGTTATTGTCCTCTCTTTTTAAAATCTTAAGTCAGAATGTAGACGAAAGGATTAGATGAATATGATGAATTTCTGGGAACTCTTCATATACGCATTGATGATCAGAAAAGATAGAAAAAATTACTCATAATAGGAAACATTTATTATTCACTGATCCTATTACTGAATAGACTTGAAGTTCAGGCAAATGAATTACAGTGACAAAAATCAGAAACCCTACAGTAGTGAGTCCAGCACAAAAGAAGAAAGCAAACAGAGGTTATCTGAGTAGACAGAGCTTATTTTTTTGTGCTGTGATATGTTGTACTATATTAAAGATGTACAATAATGACTTTTTTCCCTGCTTTGACTCACTTAATTTTGACCTGAAGGGATCATGTTTACAATACTCTTAGCAGAATTTTAAATATTAGGTATTTTTTAGACTGACTTTCAATTTTTTTTTTCTTTTTAAAAGTAGTTGTATTTTCAAAATGTCAACATGGAACACTGAAAGTTTTTTGTGGGGGGGTTGTATTTTTTTTAATATTTCCTCAAATTTGCATTATTCACATATAATTTTGATCAATACATACTTGCAATTTTCAATACAAAATATATTTCCACAACAATTTTTGAGGAGAAAAAACCAAAGAAATAAACAAAGGAAAAAGAGGAAGCTATTAGCTGCAATGAGATTGGTGCAGGAAGGGAAATCACATTTGACTTGAGTTCTCCATTAGGCCAGAAAGTAAGCAAAAAAGGGCTTGTTGTGATTGATGCTGAGAGAGATTGATGGATATGGGAAAGGCTAGGGATGACCATAGGAAGTTCAGTATCCCTCACTTCTGCTACCCAGTCACTAGAAAATGTACTCTCTGCTGGCCTGGGGATGTGCTGCTCTGTAACACAAGTGACAATTTAAAGTAACATCACAATCATGAGCAAAAGCAAGTTAAATGTCAGTAGGTCAATACATGCTGTATACAGAAATCCACAGAATAAAAAATTAGATCACCCTTAATTTGCAGCTGCTGGCTTGTAGAAGTTCTACTTAGAGCTGAACAGTAAAGCTTTATAGGTAATAGAGTTGATTATGGTCCAGTACTTATCTCTCTCACACAGAGCTGTTTGGACTTGAATGTTTGCAAAGGGCTTTGAGACAGCAGCAAGGAAAGTATTATTTTTTTGTATTGAGGTAAAGGCTCTTTGGCTGCTTGGGAAATTTGAAGTGATCATTTCCTGACTTAGTACAGTGGAGTTCATTTAAAGAAGTAACAGGAGGGAAACTACTCCCCATGCAGCAATTCAAAAATATTTTAAAGAAGCCTAGAAAATCGTTTTCAGATGGCTGCATAGTGAAGACAGATTTTGTTTTGTTTTGTTGCTGGTTTTTTTTTTTATGAATACATTTCTTTAAATTGCCACTTAAATAAAATGAAATCATGTAATGGCAATTCCAATACACAAAGTTTGTCGATAGATAGATTTGTCAATAGGTTTTACAACACAGAACCAAAAGACTGCGGAATTCAGTGTGAACGTTGACATTGGGTTGGGAAGGATTTATGTTTTTTAACTCTTCCTAGTCATCTTCTGACTCTTTACTTAATGTTTATTTGCTTTATGTTTCCATAAAATTACTTAGTTTTAGTCAATATCCTACATTGGGATCAGCAGGTGACAAGTGACAAAGTTTGTAAAGATTGTGTTTTTGACAGCTCAAAGTGAAGGAGACAAAGACAGAAAATTTCTCAATAAATTTATTTTAAAAAAGCAGCTATAGGTGCAATAGATTTCTGAGGTATAAAAATATACCATTTAATATCCATAATATTAATCATTTGTGAAAATAACTGTTATGACTATGAGAGATAATTTTTCTTTTAGCAAATATTACAGTGTGCCATCCTCATGTATCTTTACTGTAGTATGCACAATCACAAAAAATGTAAATGTAATATTGATGGGAGTGGGCATCATATATTCAGTAGATGGTGCATCAAGTAATATGAACTGTGAAGGGGATGTGTAAATTTTATATTTTTTTCATTCCTTTTTCCTACCCAAGATCTCCAATACACAGCTTTCACTGCACTGAATAACCAGAGAAGCAGTTTTGAAATTCAAGTGTAGCAGAACAAACGTCTCCAAAATTACACATGGGAAGAATATCAGTATTTAAGCCTGAATATGCATCCTTCACTTGCATTCAGTAACCCCCCCAAAGTGAAAAATGTATATAAATACAGCTAAACTGGATGGTACATGGTAGAGGAATTAACTTTGTAAATACAAGCAAAAAAAGAAGTAAAAAAAACCAAGAGCAAATAGGACAATAATATTTAATATTAATCAAATCCCAACTAGAACGATCTCACAGAACTTAGAATGCATGCATGTAAGTTAAAGGACACCATCTTTGTCAATTTTATGTTGGATACCTGATCCAGAAGAACAAAACACCAGACCTAAATTATTATATCTTATTAAAATGGACCAATAAAAAATAAACTGTACATACGCAGTTAATTTCAGCATGAGACTACCTAGAAAGTTAAGTAGGTATAACTGTGCTCTGACACAAAATGTCACCCGAAAATGTAGACACATAAGTTACCTACTTGTAATCTCTGACACAGCATGGGGACCTACAGAGAAGATAAAATTTATCTTTTTAACTCGCAAAATAAAATAAATATGTTAGTCAACAATCCATTTCATTTTCAAGAATAACAAAAATCAAATTTCAATGAAAAAAATCCCATTCTCAGATTTTATGTCATAATAAGGAGAATAATAGCAATGCATTGCTTATAAACATTGCTTTCCACTTACTTTTCTGGTCAGCTTTTTCACCCTATATTCAGAAGACTCAACACTGTGACTGCCTTGTGTCCAACCTAGCATCCTTTTACCTCTTACCCTTCCAACGTCTAGCAGTTTCCATTTAAAGCACATGGCACTTTGCAGTGTCACATATAGAAATGTGAATTAACACTCAAAGGCCCAGCTTAAGCCAGCTTGATGAACTGGAAGCAAAATGATTATGAGTTATGGCACTCTGCCTGGGGAGCACTATTAACGTCATTATAACAGACTCTGGCTCAAGCTTTGCCGTGTTGTCTTGCACCTTAAATTCATACCCCATCTCTCTTAAAGTACATGCACTATCTGCATTGATCATGTGTATTTCCAGTCTAACCTCAATATTATTTTGAAACCTAAAGCAGATTACACTTATTTTTACATGGCATGTCAAATAGGAGCAGTCATAAATTATTGAATTAAAATGTATCTTAAGGTTTCCTGTTAAGTATAATCATCATTGTCATGATTGACACATGGTAAAATACAGAAGTAAGGAAATATACAAGCTTCTTCCTTTTGTTTGCTTATACTGTAACTATTGCTTCCATATTTCAAATCATTGCATTTGTACTGCTTATATCGTATATTTGTGATGGATCTCATCAAAATTTGCAAAAACTTCCTCTGAAAATTATTTTTCCTCAAAATAATAAAAATTGTGTCTAAGAGTTTTTCCTCTCCTAGGCAGAACGGACTTCATGTTTTTACGGAATTTTTAATTTTTTCCTCTACCCTTCTCAAACCCCTGAAGAAATAAATCTACAGGCTAACATAACTTAAGTGGAAGTAAGAGAATTATGCCAGACTTTAAAGATGTCCTGATGGCCTATGAGTTGGTATTGGTTTTCTGTCTCTTGAGTGCTGTAGAGTGTGTAATCTGTTCTGATAGGCAGATGGATGTGTGAGTTTGATGTACTGACACAGTACTAATAACCCCATTAGACCCAAAGATTAATGATATATTGTGCTTTGTGCATGCCTGCCTCGTCCATCATGTACCTGGTTATCAGGGGGAGAAAAAAAATCAGACCTTTTATGTAATCAGTCAATAGCTTTGTTAATCTAATTGCCGGTAATAATAGTCTTACTGGCAGAAAGGATTCCATTCACAAGCATCCTACATTTTCTAATGATGTTCCTTCACATATGCATATTTTTGTCTATTATTTAAAGCACTTGCTTTTGCCTTGAAGGGCTATTTTGTTCTATAAAAGCCACTTCAAAACTGCACAGAACAGCAAATGACATGAACTGTGAGATAGAAGTCAAGAGCAAACCAGCTAGTGGGAAGTTTTAATCTCAGAGATTTAGCCGGATCTCAACTGAACCTACCAGAGAGCCAGTAAACCTAATGGGCATGTTTCATTTTTAATAGTAATACAATTTCAAAAGTTCTGAGGTAAAATTTATTCCAGTACAAGCTATTTAGATGAGGACCAATGAACCACTCTTATCTTCACCAACGTCTTGACATATATCTTAGCGGGGTGAGAAGACACTGAACATCATGTAAAAGGAATGAGTTCTAAAAGGCAATGCATACAGGCAATCAGCTTCTGTAGTGGTTTAGAGGAATCAACAGCGTCACTTTGTAATTTAGTAGATAAGCAATCACCAAATATAGTTAATTTATATTAAGCCATTGGAGCCAAGAGCACAAACTGCACACATTTATGTGTTTGTGCAATAAAATCCAGCTTCCACAGAAAGTAGAGTGAAAATTGCTGTCGATTTCATTAAGGCTGCAATTCCATTTACAGATGCTAGCACTGGAGAGAAACATTTATGATCACTTGGTTTGAAGCTTGTGAAGACATAGCAAAAACTTCCTTTGAATGAGTCCTGCATCCTGCCTAATAGCAATGCAGTTGAATGACATCGCGTCTCATACGAAGACAGGCAACTTAGATTTAAAGAATTCAAGAGCTGGGTAAACTGTCACATACCTCAAAATCTGTTCCAATGTTAAACTAGTGTGAAAAATGTGCACACGTTTTCATTTTAAGTTTGTCTCATTTTCATTTTATCTAGCTTCCAGCTTATCTGCTAAATCAAGGTGTTGTCTGTCACAAGAGGTCTTCTCACAGGTATCTATAAACTATGATCAAATCACCTCTTAACCTTCCCTTTGCTGGGTTGAGCTCTACATTTTGGCGCATTTTCTAGGTCTCACAGTCCTCCTTGCAGAGCTGTATGAGTTTCACAGTGGCAGCTGGCTTTAGGCAAGCCTTTGGAGTATTACCATTATTTACTTACGAAGAGGTGTCATTTGTTATGGTTCAGTGACGCTGCAGAAACAGATATAGGTATCACTCTAAGGGGTAGTTGGAGGGGCACAGACACTACTGTTGGGGTTTTTTTGTTTGACAAAGGCCACAGGCTTGGCAAGATTTTCGTGTGTTTTCTAAACTCTTGGTTTTATATAAACCATATACCAGCACATTTGCTTGCCATGGCTTAGTCCCAGCAGATGTCACACGGAGTAACTTGTCACTGGGTTTACGTAAGACTGCTCTCTGCCTTGGTGCTATGTACACACAGGATGCTATCACAGAGCCCAGATCTCAGAACAAGCTGTGTATACAGCACATCTCAGGCATAACATCTAGGTTTTATTTCCTCCTCCACCCACTCGATGGCTGAAAGATGATTCTGAGTAATTTTGGTAGGTTTTTTTCTTCAGAAGTTCTATCTTTTTATGCATGTTTTAAAAATAATACATCCATGAAGTAGGGAAAAAAATTGTTTTGAAGAGACTACTTTAAGAAGGAATACAGCTAACTTCTTAGTCAATTTTAATAACACCTTGTTTCATGAATTTATTTTTTTCTGTTATTTGTGTGAAAGGGGAAAAATATTTTTTTTTCAGCCTTTATTTAAACAAATGAACAGGACTTGCACATGATTTCATAGAATCATAGAATTGCCTAGGTTGGAAGGAACCTCATCTTGTTCATGCTTCCTTGTGCACTGAGATGCACTATAATTCAAATAAAGTTGCATCAATAACATTGCCACATTTAATTTCTATTCAATTGGGCTAATTTATAGTTGTATCTTCTCGTTTAATTTTGACCAGCCACATTACCATTATTATATAAACTCAAACGTTTAGTTAAGCAGAAACTGAGAGGGAGAGTTAGCTTTTTTTATTGCTAAAAATCGAAATAGTTTGCCTTTTTACCTAAACATAATCAGAGAGAAGTGTAATGAATTCGTAGACTGGAAATCATTCTGACAAATGGTCCAAATAACTTCTCCCTTCATTATCTTTTCATATCTTATTTTATATCTAGTTCACTTCCTAAACCTGTCATAAGCACATCAGTCAATAAATAAGTGTACAATTCTTATCTGCTATGTCAAGCACTTTACTTAAACTTACATCAACACCCATTATTCTATTACCCTCAATATTTGTTTCTGTTACAACTAAAAAAAACTTTTTCCAGCAGACAACCCAAATATAATTTTACAAAAATGCATGTTTATTTTCCCTTTCAAAAACCCAGGAACCTCAATTAATGGTCAACAGAATAAATTGCTATATTAACAACACTGTATGTGCATCAAGCACACTTCTCTGTCATTTGTTTGAAGGCCTTGCTCACGTTTCTGCACAGCTGTAGCACCTTGAAAGGGTCAGTGAGATAGTAATTAGCAGTTGTGTGTTCCTTTTCAAAAAACTCCAAGCCTGTCATATTTCCCAGCATCTTTGCTGAGGGTAGTGTTAGATTAGGACTTCAGTACTCCCAGGGTGGCTCTCTTTTAATCATGCAGGTGGCAGGAAAGTCTTGTCTCACCTTACAGTTATGTGGTGCCTGACTTCGATGGAGTTGCCTCAATTTACAACACTGTGAGATGTGGCAATATATCTAAAACCTGCTGCTCTCTCTCTCCCTAATAGCTCCACTGAAGTCAGGCGCTGTGTGTCTGTAGAGAAAGACGTCAGCCAGTATGTCTATAACTGCCTGTTTTTTCATTTCATGGTGCTCAATATTCTGGCTTTTGAATCAAACAATTTCGTTCCTTCTTGATTAACACAGCTCAGTTTGAATGTAAAGGTGGGCTTGGGCCAGGTGGCTGCAACACAAAGTATTTTGTATGGCTCCAGGAGATTCCAGCTGAAATACTTTGCAGAACTTGCTAAGATTTTTGTATTTTCAGCTGCAATCCTTCCAAGACTTGCAGCTATGTCTAGCTTTACTTTTGCAAGTAGTCGCGTTTGGATTCCTTACACAAAGAACATCACAGGACCGTGCAGACTCTAAAAGAAGATACGAGTTTCTTTCCTTGCAATAATTCCTGCAAATGGGAAGTGACTCATTATCCCTCTTTGCCCTTGCAGTATTCCCAGAACGTGATGTTACTTATTACTACTTCTAATTCTTTCAGAAAACTTCCTGTTTCCTGTATGCTTCTGAAACAGCGGCACTTTTACATGGCTAGGGCCATGCTAAATGACATTTGAGCAGTTCCTATTGTGACTGTCTACAAGGCTTTGAGCACCTCAAATAGGATTTGGCTGATCAAGAAGCCTGTCTATGGTTTGACACGAAGATGTCACTAAGCTATTTTCTACAAGTGTCCCCTTATATGAGTAGTCTGATTTCCACTGAATTATGCCAGCACCCAGAGTTAAGTCTGTGTGAAAAATGCTTTTCTGTGTTGGAATAAAATAGCCATTAAGCTCCTCAAAGAAGAGAATCCTAAGAGGTAGTGCTGATGTTAGCTGCTTTTCTAAGAGCACCCGTACGGTTTTTCCCCCCAGCTTCTCCTACCATCTTTTTTACTTGCTGTTGCTCTCGTATGGAGGCATGAGCACAGGGCAAGATCGCCCACACAGCCAATGAAACCAGTGATGGAAATCCCAATGGCTCTTTATTGTGCTGGGCCCAGCTCATAGAAAGGGGTAAAAATCAACTTCATCGTCCCAGAGCTTCCCAGGAAAAGAACTGTGACAGCTGGAATCACTATTATCTCTGCTCCCCGTTCCTGCCAGCGGGTAGTCATTTGCTGTGAAATTAGCAATATCCAGAGTTCAGTCAAATGCAAAGTAAACAAACTGAAACAACAGAGATAAATATTTGCTTCCTAATCCCTTCGAGCGACAGGAGACTCCTGTAACACTTGTAATGGGTTGAAAAACAATTCAGGCTACTAGAACCCCTCACCCAAATAAATAAAAAAAGATCCTATCTTCTTAAACTGCTCCTCATTCCAGATCAGCTTTGAGAAGATCATGGGACATTTCTTGTGACTTTCTATAGTCTTATGACAATAATGCAGCTGTTAACTTTGCACTGACTCTGTTAGCTGGCTCCTCGTGCCCTGTGCTACGAAGGGGTCAGAGGCAAGTGCTGCAAATGAGAAGATGGAGGCAGACTGCTTCCTCGTCACAGGTTTGTTACAGTGGAACTATCTCTGGCAGAAGTACAAGAGCTGATAAGAAGGTAGAAAACTCAATAGGCTTTTAATTTATTATTGCATGGTCATGCTCCTGAGGTCTGCCATTTTACTCTGAAGGAAGAGATTTCCCACAATGAGTTTCACACTTCAACATTTTCCCCACAAAAGTGGGAGAGTCTTTTCCATACTCTGCTTATATCAGCAAAACAGGGCTTTTAGGTTAGTAAATGACCTTTACACAACAATAAATTTTTATTTTACGTGTGGTTACTCTCACACATGCATTTTCTAGATGCAGAAATGGAAATGGAGGGCAGAATTTCATGCATCTCAGCCAAGGAAGAGGGGACAGCCTATCTAGGAGGTGATGAGAAGAGGAGCTTTCTCATTCTGTTTTATCATGGCACACAAAGACCCCCATGACAATGTAGTCTACCTTGCATGGCTTCTCCATACTGCCAGTGGCAAATGCTCATTTAAACGTCTGAATGATTCAGGCTGCATGTTGCAGCTAATATATATGTATGCAGTAACGTCTGGCAAGTTACTGAAACTAAAACTGCTGACTTCTTATTGAAGTATCTTTCATTGATTTTGTTTAAACCATAAAGAGCTGCTTTTGATTATCTGGCAAATCCACATTCTAATACTTTAACTTTCCAATATGTTTGCAACTCTCAGTGCTGTGCAGTTCAAATGAACTTGGGATTTATTAGAGAGAAAAAAATCTCCTGGAAAGGAAAAGATGAAATATCCCATCGCTACTGACTTTTTGTAGTACCATCATTTTATATTCCGGCTTCATACAACTTTGAATTCTCATCCAGATGAACAGAGCTGCCTTTCTGAAATTTGTGGATGAATCCATCCTGCTTATCCCTTTATAATTCATAAAGAAGTTATATGATTAACGTGTTTGCCCTTCAATAAACAAGCAAGTTTTGGTCCACAATTTTGTTTGAAGAAATCCCTAGAACTTTGAAAAGGAGCATCTCATTCTTAGACAAGTACCTTGCAAAAAGAACATCTAAAGTTATCGTGCTTGTTTGCCTCAAGAATATCCGAAAGACACTGGATCACCCTTTAGTTCTGTACACTATTTATCTTAAAATACCCACATATTTTTTGTGTCCTCTGCAAAAAATGTCGCATCTGGGAGGAAAGTAAAGTGTTTTGCCACTGAAATCAGCTTTCGTGGTTTTGGGTTTTTTTTTCCCTATGAAAAAGAAAGGCCAAGTTAAGAAAACACAGCCAAAACTGAAGTCAAATACTTACAGATCAGACTTACAAATACTTCTCCAATTTCTTTTCAATTTGAACTTGAGGTTATAGAACGTACAGGTTCTGACTGTGTTAAAAAACAGCTGTTCTCTTTCACAAGGTTGCTCAAGGAATTGTATTAAAAGGAATGTGTCATTCTCCAACAGAAAAATTGAGCTGAAAGGCTAGTATAATAGGTTAGCTATAGGTAGACCCCTCTAATTATGTTTCTTCTACGTCTACAATTTTAAGCTTTTGCACAGTTTTCTTACTCATGGTTAGATGCCTTCAGATTTATGTTTAATTCCCTCTCCCTGTTAATCTATGTTAATAATGCATCTACCTGCCTCCAGTGCTCTCCCTAGACCCTGGCAACACGCAGACATGGCAGAAACCCACCGATGGTCAAAGTGCAAGGTGTTACAGCAATTGACCGCGTAGGATTGCAGAGGTGTGCAAAAAAGAAATAGCTTGTTTGCTCTGAAGTCTGAAAAAGCAAAAAGAGCCAATGACTTTGTTGGGTAAGGAACTGAATGCCAGTGAATTTTCATCTGCTGTCACCTGTTTGACAAGGTGACTCAGGCTAAAGAGCATACTTTGGGAAGATGAATCTGCTGTTTTGCTAAGAAATTTTGAACTGTCACCCTTGGGCACTGCATAAACTTACACAAATGGTTTCCAGACACTAACCTTAGAGCATGATATCCATCACACTAATAGACCATAACCCAGCTTTAACCCAGCCAGGCACAAAATCTTTTAGATAAGACAATAAAATCTTCTTCACCACAAAATTTAACTGTGGTGCATATAAAGCATTTTAAAGCGAAAATACACTACACAAGAAAAATCCGTGCGGATTCTGCACTTATTTTACTGCCCTGAGGGATGTAATTTTTTTGTCTACAATGGAAAAAGGACCTCAAGCAACTGCATAAAGGTTGTCCAATTAAAAACTACGACTCCATAATTGTATCTGTGCATAAACATCTCAGATTTGAAAATTATCGAACTGTGAACATTTCCATGTATGTCTGCAAAACAAAGTACATGCATAATGATTAATGTGTGACTGAATTAAAGAAAAAATCACTATTTGCCTTGAAAGATATTGAGAAAATAATATGCTACACAAATAATATAACAAGCAAAACTTGCTTTTGTCCTTCAGAAGCACACAGAGTAGCAAGTGGAAGATGAAAAATTGTGCATTTTGTGTTCTGCATGAACTTGAAGAAGAGGTAGAATGAGCCTAGCAATCCTCCCTCGATTTTTCCAGCCCATTAAGTACCAGTTACAGCTAAGAGTCACTGGTGACTGCGATGATTCGGATTAGGTGACAGACAGCAGCGACACTGCTGAATGGTTTTTACAGTGCCTTCAGGTACAGCCTTTGTGTCTCAGAATAAAGGCAGCTGCATTAAGTCGCATCCAAACGCGTTACATTCCTCGCTGCACTCGGCTCTTGCCTGTATTTCCAAGCCTTGCTGCTGGAGCACTGCATGGATCACAGAGTGCTCTCAGGCACAGGTTGTTGTTTTTGTACTTGGTGACTTCTGAAACTTATTTTCAAACTTTCTCTTAGTTTCTAATCTGTTCGAACCCTATAGCGTCTCTTGTCACGCTGTCTGGAGACTGCATGGCTTCCTGTGGGCATTGCTGCTTTCATGGAAACATGGTGAAATTGTAATCATAGAACCAAGAGCTGAGAAAACCGAGGTGGAAAACCCTGGTTTATTTTTCCTATCCTTTTGAAGATTTCTGTCTATATAGGTCATACCCTTACTTCAGGGTGCATTCACAGACACACACCAGAAAGCAACTAGCTCATTGCACAAGGTCTTTCCGAGGGGGCTTTACAAACTCAGGCTTTTTTCAAATCTCTGGTTACTTTTACCCATTCTATCCTTGTCCTAATCCAGTAGTGGCTGGAATTACACTTCTTGAACACCACTTAATAAAAAAAATAAGAGTCAGTATTCACTATTCCTTAGTAGTTCTAGACAGGGAGGGAAACAGAACAGGTCCATTGCTATATATGATGGTGTAAAACTGGCATGGCTATTTCTTAGTGAGCAATTGCTCTGGATTTATTTATATGTACAAAGGATCAGAATCTTTTTTCTGTTAGAGAGAACTCTTGTGTCCCAAGCAGAAAGAACAGTAGTCATCTTTGAAAATAATAAATCACTACTTATTGCTACTTAAAGGAGTGTTTTCTCTAAAAAGAGAAAAATTGATACCTGCTGGGATTTGATGCAATGTATTTTTTCCTGAAAGTTTCCATTTGTTCCCCACTATCATACTTTTTCTCTCTTTCTCCTCAGGATGGTAAGTTTTTATCTTTGTGTCTCTTAGAAATAAGTGGATACAGCGTATGTTCCTTAAGTAGACCCTCTGAATTATTCCTACATGAACTGCATTAGAGATCTCCCGATTGTGTAGGGTTTTTTTCTGGAAATCTGCCAGGGTCAGAGAAGGAAAGACAGGAATTATTTCAAGCCTGGTACAGTTCTTTAAAGATAAATACAATCTGAGGGATTTAGATTTTTGCTCATCAATGTGAACGTTTTGCTTAAGGCTCTCTTTTTACAAGGTTTCCTCACCCTACTGCCCTTTTCTTGTAAACAAAAAAGTTCACTTACTGTGAAATTTTTGTTTGTTTGTTTGTTTTAAAAGAAGACAAAAACGTAACTAAAGGAAGGAGGAGAAAACTCACAATAAAGCAGATGCAGGGCCCAGGAATCTTTTCCAGACTTGTCTCACATATTTCTTGGTGCTTGACCAATCTCAAGGTTTGAAGGGCCTATCCAACAGAAGGATCCTGGGTGACACACTCAAAGTCTGCTAACCAGTCTAGACACTGAATTACTATAAAACTAGCTCTTAGGAAAGTTAGCTTTACTAAAGGTCAGTGTCATACAAGGGTTTAAGTCAAATCCAAAACCAGGCAGTCAAGTTATTTAGCACCTAGGAAAACTTTGCCTATTGCTTAGAGACTGAAGAAGGAAAACAAAACTAGCATAGCAGGTTTTGGTTCCTTGTACTGTCCTATTTCTTGCTGTGATATTTGTACCTATTAAATCATTCTTTTCCAAGGAGAAAGCAGTACAGAGGGACAGTTAATGATAAAGAACAAAGTCCTGATCGATTTCTGTTGAAAATAAACTGTAACCACCATAGTGAAGCAATGCAATAACACAGCAGCTGCCTTATTTTTCAGTCCATAACATCTCTGAAGCACACATGCACGAGGCAGGCTGTCTGCTTTCCTGGTAATATTCCTGAGTCAAGCAGGCAGACACTCCAATTTAAACCGGTTACACCTGAAATCCTTTTTGCTTAACACTTGTTCACCCACCTTTTAGCTAAAGGGCTATCAATTCCTGTAACAAGTCATGAGGAACTTCCTACAGTTTGAGAACAGCTTTTCTTTGACCTGAATAGAAAACTCCCTTAGATATATGCAGCAGCACTGCGGGAGGATCACAGTGTGCAGATGACCACACCATATGTGATTAAATTCAGGTATAGAGAACCATGGATCAAGGCCTCCAGAACAAGTTCTGATGCCAGTGATTTGTATCAGCAGATCATCACATCTTCCTCACATAGACTAATTAACTAGAGGCAAGAATAACTGCTGCTACCAGAACCAAGAATTGCAGCTTTCCCATCGAATACTTATTGATGGAAGTAACTGCTCTCAGTTAGGCCTGTTAAGCAGTGCTACCAGGTTGAAAAATCAGGGATTTTTACTTTATCTGAGCCAGCTCCTGGAAATTTTTAGGATTTTTTCCAGCTGAATTTGTCTGTTGACAGAATGGATACTGTGCTCAAATGTGCAACTTGGCTGAAAAATCTCTGTCTTCATTTACCTTTGTTGAGAGGATTGCTAGGTAAACTGAGTCTAAATAGCTGGTGTGGGCATGTGTTTGGTGTCAGGGGAGTGGAGATGGGCCTTGTTAGTCAGTACTGCCCCTGCAAAAGCAGTGTGGAAGTGGAAGTCCCACATCTTGGCTAATGTGCCCATGAGAATAAATTCAGAATCTCACCAAACACAGAGCAAGAACATGCATTCATCAGTTTCTGGCTGCAAAGAATATGTAATCCTCTAAGAGTGCTTTTGTGGAAGGCGTATTTTGCTTCTAAGAACTAGGAAGGAAGGTATCACAGAGGGTAAGGGTATGTCTAAATCTATCTACTACTTTCACTATTCACCCTGCATGGTGCATACTCCAAATATCTTTCCGTCTCCCTGTTTAGTGGTGAAATCTAACAACAGCCATGGTAACTTGGTTGGCAACTTTTTCCTATGTTATGTTGACTGGTTTACTTATGGAGCTAATCTTTATATCCTTTCTCCTTTTTGGACTAGTAGAATCCATTTAAAAATCTTACTGAATTTCCTCAAACAACAGATTTATTGTTTCAGACATCGCTTGTTCAATAAAATGGAGAGGATTAGGTGGCTATATACATAGGATATAGTGTTGTAGAGAAGCTGTATGCACTACTCTGGAGTTAAGCACTTTTTATTTCAACTCAGTATGGACACAGCTTTTCATCCTAGCTTATACGAAGGCCGTGCAATTGAAATGACTGACCTTTGGGAAAAAGCTCTATGAACAGCTGCAAATTGAAAAAAATCCTACCGTACTCTTTGTAGGAGTTCCATGATGTATCAACACCATCAGTGTGCTCATTTAATTTTCTGAAGACTGGAGGAAAGCCAATGTCACTCCAGTCTTCAAAAAGGGCAAGAAGGAGGACCTGGGGAACTACAGGCCGGTCAGCCTCACCTCCATCCCTGGAAAGATGATGGAACAGCTCGTTCTGGGCGTCATCTCAAAGCATATGGAGGAAAAGAAGGCCATCAGAAGTACTCAGCATGGATTCACCAAGGGGAAATCATGCCTGACTAATCTGATCCCCTTCTATGATGGTGTGACTGGATGGATGGATGAGGGGAGAGCGGTCGATGTGGTCTACCTTGACTTCAGCAAGGCGTTTGACACGGTCTCCCACAGCATCCTCCTAGGGAAGCTTAGGAAGAGTGGGTTAGATGAATGGACAGTGAGGTGGATAGAAAACTGGTTGAAGGACAGAGCCCAGAGGGTTGTGATTAGGGGCGTGGAGTCTAGCTGGAGGTCAGTGATGAGCGGTGTTCCCCAGGGGTCAGTACTGGGCCCAGTGCTCTTCAATATATTCATCAATGACCTGGATGAGGGGATAGAGTGCACCCTCAGCAAGTTTGCTGACGACACAAAGCTGGGAGGGGTGGCTGACACCCCGGAAGGCTGTGCCGCCATCCAGAGAGACCTGGACAGGCTGGAGAGCTGGGCGGAGAGGAACCTCATGAAATTCAATAAGGGCAAGTGTAGGGTGCTGCACCTGGGGAGGAATAACCCCCTGCACCAGTACAGGTTGGGAGCTGACCTGCTGGAGAGCAGCTCTGAGGAAAGGGACCTGGGAGTCCTGGTGGACAACAGGATGACCATGAGCCAGCAATGTGCCCTTGTGGCCAAGAAGGCCAATGGCATCCTGGGGTGCATCAAGAAGAGTGTGGCCAGCAGGTGGAGGGAGGTCATCCTCCCCCTCTACTCTGCCTTGGTGAGGCCCCACCTGGAGTACTGTGTCCAGTTCTGGGCTCCCCAGCTCAAGAGGGACAAGGAATTGCTGGAGAGGGTGCAGCATAGGGCTACTAAGATGATTAGGGGACTGGAACACCTCTCCTATGAAGATAGACTAAGGGAATTAGGTCTCTTTAGCCTGGAAAAGAGGCGTCTGAGGGGGGACCTAATTAACACTTATAAATACTTGAAGGGTGGGTGTCAGGAGGATGGGGCCAGGCTCTTTTCAGTGGTGCCCAGTGATAGGACAAGGGGTAACGGGCACAAACTTGAGCATAGGAAGTTCCACCTAAACATGAGGAGGAACTTCTTTACCTTGAGGGTGGCAGAGCACTGGAACAAGCTGCCCAGGGAGGTGGTGGAGTCTCCGTCTCTGGAGACATTCAAAACCCGCCTGGACGCGTTCCTGTGTAACCTGCTCTAAGGTGGCCCTGCTCTGGCAGGGGGGTTGGACTAGATGATCTACTAAGGTCCCTTCCAACCCTAGGATTCTATGATTCTATGATTCTATGATTCTAAGGTATGAAAGAATTCCTCTAATCCTGTTTAAGATTTTTGCATCCATAGTATTACTGTTTACCACAAAACTGTTTCCACTTAAGCAAGAAGGCCGGTTGCTTTTTATGTTTTAGCTCCTATATAAGGAGCTAGTGAAAACTTAAAATATGTTCTAGATTTGCTGGTTATGAAACAGAGAAGTGAAATAATTATCTCTGAATAATTAAACTCCTCTTCATATTTTCAAGCAGTTCTAATTCTTCTCCTTTACAACCTGTAGATTTTTATAGAACAAGGTCCAGTGTGGCTTTGGTTATGCTCCAAGTTATGTTCTCCAGTTCTAGAACTTCTGAGGTATCAAAATCAATGAGAAGGAAATACCCTGTAACCTGTGTCATGTACTTCTATTTCAGTAACGCAGAATAGTTACAGATCTTTTCTACAACTGTTTTGGTTTATCCATTGCTATCTCTTGCTTACTGCTCTGTATTTTACAACTACTGAGAGCGTAATTCAACAGATTAACTCAAATTATCTGCTAGAAGAAATATTTTAGTTGCCATTTTAAATCAAGCTAATGCAGTGAGGAAAGAATGCCATTAAATTTAATGTCTATGCCGTATTGGAGATAAATCTCCATATATAGCTGAACAAATTTTGAAAAGATCAGCAGTTGTGATATGATTGAGTTCCATTGTTTTTTTCCACCAGCCTCATCACTTTGTAGCTCAGTGTCTATAATGGCATAGACTACTGGCTCAAACCACACTTCCGCATAGTTGAGCCAGAAATCATTCTGAATTGCATTTAACCTGGACTTTGCCACACACAAGAAACAAAATTACTTCTATAACAATATTTCTTATATCATTTGCCGTCAATTTCCTGTCCTGTCAGGCTGGCTTGTTTCTCTGTACTACTCATTTTAAACCCAGTAGTGCAGGTGTTGGACTGGAAGCTGGCATTCAGAAGACCTATTCTTTGTTTTGCTGCTAACTCACATCTGTGACCTTTGGTGGGTTCATAAATCTATCTTTGTTTCAGTTTACTTGTCTCTAAAATTGCTGTGATAAATAAATGTTGTGTTCTGTTGATCTGAATTTCAAGATATATTGACCCAATAATCAATAATTTACCAACTAATAATAAATCCTAATATTCAGTCACTGAAACAAGAAGTCAGCTGGATTGCTCAGTGCACTCCTTGCTACAGTTAGATGGGCACCTTAGCTCAGATTCTATTCAAGGGCTGGAGGCATCTGGAGAGATGGTTTCAAGTTAGCACTAAGCCTGATATACGTGGACTTCATGAAATCATGGGTTAAAATCTTAATGACTTCAAATAAACCTTTTATCCTTTCAAGTGCCAATCAGGATATATTCATTTGCAAATGCAGTCTAATTGTTTAACCTTATTCCAGACCTTTGGGACCCAATTATCCTACTGCTTGTAGGAGTGAAACTTAATTACCATTTTTTTAAAATAAGATTAGGCAATACTTGTAATTTATGTCAGGAATTTAATTTTTTAAACAGATCTTTAGCTGGCACGGTTCTACTGCACCAATAGCATGCTGATTCACATACACTATTTTGAGGTGTTTGCCAATTATTTTCCCCTGGTAAGACCTTTAGATAAGGGGTTGTTTTATGACTACTGACACAATTTTCAAAATAAGAAGACTGTTCAGCTTCCACAGATTGTAATAGAATTCACAAAATTATGTAGATACAATGTAGCATCTGGTTACTGCATGATACTGCACTCTGTATATGAGCTAGCACTGGCCAAACCAGTTTGAGCACAGGTAGACACCTAGTCACCAGCAGTCAGGCTTTTGAACAGTCCACATCGAGTAACTGGAGAGCCTGAATGAATTCTCCCTTGCGAAATTTCATGTTTCTTCAGAATGACTGTTTCTGGTACTTCTACTCTGTTCATTCTGTCTCTCTCCAAAATAAACTGTAATAGTTAGGGAAGGCATAGAGTAGAGCATTACAGTCCAGTTGCAATAAATGACCTTGTTCTCCACCTCCTTCTCTTGAGATGAGCTAAACGTTGAACTGTCACAAGACTCAGACATCCCTTGCCCTTGGGAAACTGCACAATCATTGACATCACTCCTGACGCAGTGTTCCCAATATCACTTTAAGTCTAATCTCCATCCATCTTTCTGTTTATTTTTGAAACTTCCTGAAACTCCAAAGGCTCATGGAAAATCAACCCCATGTCCCCTCTGAGACAAAATCCGTTGTAGCTATGACATTCTTCGTTGATGTCTGTCTAAGGTTTTCTGCTGAGACCTTTAGCAATAAGGAATCTAAAGCCACTTCAGCTGCACGGCTATCAGGGAAGAGATTTTCCCTTCTTTGCACCAATGCTTTGGTGTTACTGTGTTCCTGCTGCAACGCTACACATAATGGGCTGATTTTGCTTGAGCATCTCTTACTATGCACAGGAGGACTCTGAAAGAAGGATATACCTCATGTAATGGGCTAGAAAAGTGTTTATTGATTAATACATGCAGTTACCAAGATAGTCATTAATATCCTCACCACGCCTAACGAATCTGTCAGCTAGGCAGTTATCAGTCAGGTGGGAAAGTATTAACACCCATTGCTTGGAACAGCCTGGGTTGCTGTTTCCTTTTTCCCAGGTTTATGTCATTTGTTTTCCCTTTGAGTCCTTGAGTTACCAGTCACTGCCATCTCAGCAATTTTGCCTCTGTATATTCACATTTCTTATCTTATATGGTTTTAATTTATGTACTTTCACAGTTTAACAACAATCTTTTTAGTAAAACAGAGCCAAAGTCACCCAGACATGCTACACAAAGCCAGACCTTGGGGGTTGGACTAGATGACCTTTAAAGGCCCCTTCCAACCCAACGCATTCAAAATTAAAAAAAAAAAAAAAAAAAAAAAAACCTGTGTTCTGTTCCTTCTTGACCATCTTGACTGTCATGTGTAGTTGGACCACTGAGATATTGCACTGCATTCCTCTCTGTTCTCCAACCCATTTCTTTCACACTTTTCTCTGTACTTCCCATTTTCTAGCCTTTGGTCATTCTAGTTACTGCCTTAACAGAGCTGACTAAAGGAGAAGGATGACTTCCTGGATATTCAGGACTACATTCCTGCTTATTTAACATTTATCACTCCTGTGTTTTTCACTGCAAATGCCTGATACTATTACCACATGCTGAAATTTGGCATATAACCACATTTCTGAAAATCTGCTGCTGGATTATTATTCTGCATCCTGTAGTACGTACCATTCCTCCTACCTAAGCATAAACTTTACACTTGTATTATTGAATTTCATTCTGTTTTTCCAAATTATTTTTCTATTTGTGGCAAGATTCTTTCAAATTCTTGTCCTACTCTCCCTTCATTTTTGCCACATGCACAACTAACTATGCTTTCTCAGTACTCTGTCATTTCTAATGAAAATATAAATAGTTTCATACTCATTGCAGACCCTCATGAAGCCCCACTTGCTACATCCTTCCATTCTGGTATATAATTGATCCCTATACTTCAGGTATAGTCATTTTGGGATATTTGCACACTCCTTAGAGAAGTTCCATGAAAGCCATGTTCTGTGAATGCATTTTGGACACAATTGCTTAACACAGTATCAAAAACCTTAATATGATATGAATTAGTATGTTCGTGCTCTATGCAACACCACTGTTAACATTTCATAGATAATAGACTGATTTGACATGATTTGGTACACACAGGTATACCCTGACCATGATGACATTTTTTATGAGTAGACTAATTGATTGTTTCAGAATTTTTCCAGAAGGTGAAGTTAAGCTGATTTGTCTACTATTCATTATGTCCTAATTTCTTCTTAAGAACAATCACTGCACTTGCCTCTTCCAGTTTCCCAGTGTCACACCCTTAAAGACAGAAGTTAAATATTCTCTGATGGCTTCAGCCAGTTATTTAGCCTATCTATCCTACAGTGCTTTCAGAAATGCCAAAACCTTCCCTACGTAACACTCTGTATAAAAATTCTTTATCCATAGCACCCACTTCCTCATTCTAAACATATGCCCTGAATTACAAGTGTTAGAGTCCCAGTAATCTCCTAATTGAATCAGGGTTTTCTTGTCCTAGGAAATGTACAATAAGGCAAAAACCCTAACTGTGGCAGTTAATACTTTAATATAGCTAGTAAGAAATTACTTCTACGGATTTTGTGCAATTTCTTACACTTTCATAAGGTTATTTATTTAAATTCAGATATTATTCCAAAGCTAACCAAAGCCACTGACAAAAGGGATCCAGATTCTGACATAATGTTTTAACACCAGTCAAAGACCAGTTGAGGACCAGACAAGACCAAACTTGTAAGCAAGCCTGTTGTGATATGTGAATTTTCAAAGACTCTCAGTGCTGGATATCTCTAAAACACTGGCAAAAAAATATTTTGCAGATAGGAAAGCAGAATTGGATTTAGGGTAGTAGGAATTTAGATAAGTTTGTTTCCTTCTTCCCTGAAGTCCTTCTAAAAAGGTCACAGTGATAAAAATAGAGCTGCCTTCTTTTACAGGGATTTTGTTTGAGAGCTCAATTTATTCAGAAATCAAGACAGATTGATGCTGTTCCCTGGGAATGCAGATAGGCATATTTTAGACAATAAACCAGGAGCCCTTATCTGCTGAATTTTGTCTTTCCAATGTATCTATCCTATGCTAATTTTAGGTCTGCATCCTCTATATCCTGCCGTGTTTTGTTTTTCCTCCCATTCAGCTCTGATTTCCCATTACGGCATGTCCTTTTAGCACATATTTTGTACTTATGACGCATCTGTTCTCATTTTGCTCCTGCAAGTGCCTAAACGATAGCTAAATGCATCTGTAAGGACAAGTGCTGAACAGGTGCAAAACAAGACCACAAGTAATGAAAGGAGAGGAAGAAATCAGAGAATAATTTTTGCTCTGTCAGGATTTGCCTAATATCTGTGTAGCCATTACACAGGCAATACAAATGTCTCATTTTCACAGTTCTTTACAAAAGGATCTTTCTGGAGTTAATTTAGTGTAAGAAAATGTGGTGGGAGAAGATGCTCATTCCCTATTGCTGATTTGAGAGGGATTTTGTGGTATAGCTTAAGGAATCCATAGGGGATCCAGCTCTTCTGTGTTAGTAAAAGAGAAAATGCAAAAAGTATGAATGTACATATATTATTTGAAGACGAAACAAAAACCAAGCCTTTTTATTTTGTTTATTTTACACTGTCCAAAGCAGTTTTGCCTGTTACTCTTGAGAAAAGCTCGTGCAGAGATATTAATTTCACACATGCCATAAATGAAGATGTTTTTTCTCATTCAGTGACACAGACTGGATAACTGAGCGATGCTACTTTCTTTTTATATTCTTTCAGCAACATAAAAAGTCAATCAACTCTCATTCGCTACCCAATGTTATGGATTCAACATGACTCTGAGTTCAGCCTCGAGGACAGCAGGATTTTCAGGACTACAGCTACAGCATTTTAGTAATTTCTTTTGAGAATGGGTCAAAAGAAAATCTCTGTTTGTCCCGTAGCCAAATGATAGGTGGGAGGGAAGAGTGGGAGTCAGTTTAAACAGAGGAAATCTGAATATTTCTTGCTGAAAAGAAGCATCCAGAAAAAAAAAAAAAAA
>VXBO01011636.1:936670-959229 GCA_013400135.1 Rhinoptilus africanus
AAAAAAAAAAAGATTTTGAGTAGAATAAACCTTTTGATTGAAAACGTTCCTTTTCATGCACTTCTTACAGGAAGCACAGATAACTAAGAAATCAGATTGGAAAATACAGACACCAATGCTTTTCTACCCCATAGCCCAGTTAGTTAGGTGCATCACCTGCATAAGAGAGAGGCAATTCTCTTGTCTGCCTGTCATGAGTTAAGTTTGCATCGCCCAACCCTCAAGACTATGTCCAAACTATTGTGCTATGGGCTGCCCGGTCTTCCCAGTTCTGTGAAGAGCACACCAAAATTTGCTAAGTCAAATGAGCAGTTTGTGTATTGCTGTGCACACTGTAGACTCCAGGTGACTTATTGAATCAAGACTCAGCGGCTGCTGCTGGCTGGCTTTCTCCTGTTGCTGGGATTTTGGATCATCCGGCAGCTCCCACAACAGAGTCCCCCACCTGCTAGCTGTGCAGCAGATCTATTTGCTCTGCTTCTGAATCACATACAGACTTAAAGGCTGTCTATCCTGCATAGAGGTCCCTGGGCTAATCTCAGTACCTTTCGATGATAAAGTTCCACCCTGTATTTTAAATAGTTAAGCAGTCCCTGGACACAAGGCAAATCTTCCAACCTCTTGGCAAGAGAATCACTGAGTCACACTCTGGCTTAGTATTTCAGTATATTAAGGAATATTCAGGTATTTTGAACAAAGAGAAACTATCTATCTCAGATGGAGAGTTTATCTTTTAAATCCTTGGCTATTAGGCAAATGCTTTGGAGATAGCTGCATGGGTAATAATTTTATGACTCTCACGTGGAAAGGTTTTTTTTAAAAAAGAATTTTTCTTAGAGAAGGTTTTTTTGTTTGGACATACGACCTACATTGGGACAATTACATTGTATATGATACTGTTTGCTTCATACTATCATCTAAAATCAAAACGAAATACTCAGGGGTAGACTGAGTGAAGTTGTTCTGTGGCAGTTGTCTAACAAAAGACACAGAAATGTTCTTTCTTTCTCCTCACATACGAAATCATAACAGTACCTTTTGAGAATAAAAAATTCTAACACCTGGTGAAACCGGACCAGGTCTGGGGCTGCTTTAAACTATGCTGGAAGCCATAGCCTGAGGAGCAAAGTTGCTCACAGCTGCTCCCTGCTTCTCATCTTACGCTTGGTGTTCATGAAACTATTCCCAGGGAGAAATGACCCACCTTGGAATCACTGCCGCATAGTCATCGCACCCACGTACAGGAGAGCAGAGCCAGACGGCTTATTTTAAACAGGAATTGTTTGGAAGGTTTCTGTGAACTCCAAGCTCTTGTGTCCTTTTTGTTAACATAGGGTGTGGGAAAAAAGAAAGAAAGAGAAAAAGTTACATGTAATAATGGCTCTGTAAAGGCAGCATTTTTATGAAGAGCATACCCTGAGTTAAGTGGCTCCTTCTTTGACAGCAGCCACACTGCTGCTTTCTGAAGGGCAAGAACCTGAACTTTCAGGGAGCCAATTAGGAAATGCTTCAGAAGAGTGCTAGTGACAGCAACAGTCTGAGAGATTAACTACAGTAAAGGATCCTCAAAGCGCTGGCCTCCACGTATTTCCAGCATAGGTATGATCTTTCTTTTGCGTTACTTAAAAACTGCTTTTACAAAAAGAAAAGCAGGAAAATGACTTGAGGTTTTTTAACTTATTTCTTTGCCAAGTCCCAGAGCTTTACAAGTGAACAGTTCCACAGCAAACACCACTTACCAACAGAGCTTTACTTCTTCACAGAAAAATAAGTTTCTTTAAGACAAATAATAAATGTCCCTCATATTCTTGTGGTTGATAAGACAAAGCAAGCCTGAAAGGTGAATTATGTTTTGCCTTTGTAGTCTTTTTGCTTTTCAGAGACAGAAAGAATTGACTTTGCTCTTGGTTCATTGCTGAATACCTAACTGTACAGAAATACTAAATTTTAGCTTGTCACTGAAAGTAATAAGGTAGGAACCAAAAAACGACAACAAGAATTAACCGCATTTGCATGAATTTTCTTTGATTCTCCAGTGCAAAACAAAATGTTAATGACAGCAGAATAATAATAAGCTTCCCATGATCACACACGTGATCTCACAAAATAACAACCAAAATTCATAAAATATAATGTAATTGATGTCTATTTTCTTATTATAAGACAAAGGTATTCCTATGAGAAACAATAGTGAGATTCTTGCTCCAGCTGAACTGAGCTGTAATCTTCCCATTCACACCAGAACACAGGGGAAAAAGCAGCATGTAAAATAAAATAACAAAAATGCTTTGAGATATCTAGTGTAATAGCTTTCTTTCATAACTTTCAGCATAATTAAGAAAAGTACAATACTGAAGGGCTCTTGATTCCTCCTGTGTTAGAAAAAGAAATGCAGGCTGATGTTTTTAATGAGACTGCTGTTTGTGGTCAATGATACCTGTTTGTCAATGCACTTCAGATACATTCACCGCATCCTCACACTGTGTTACAGATCTTGCACAAGGGTAAACTTCGCCTGGCAGCTTCGCTGGATAATGGCATTAGGATTCACTAATCAGCACAGGTGTCTCCTTATATGCTGATTAAAAGTAGCCATCAGCGCCTGGTCATGTAAGTTCTGACCCCAAGGTGCTGTGCTGGGAGAACAGCCATATCAGTAGCCATCCACAATACAGAGAAGACTGCTACAGTAAGACCGAATGCTAAAAAGAGTGGTGCAATATTTATAGAAGTAAGTATTTATTTACTTGTTTCTATCACGCACTAACACTCCTGTGCTGTGTTCACAGAAATCCTGTGTTGTTCAGACTTAGTTCAATTAGGCTTATTCCTGATTAATGTGCTATTCTGTACTCACTGGTGGAATGTAGTGTTTTCCCATTTGGATACACTAAATCAGATATTATTCATTATTATTGGTTTTCTACAATTTTCTTTTGTTTATTATTCTATCTGATTTTGCAGTGGTATGCACATTTTAAAGTATGCCTCTATGTAATCTGCTGGGTAGAAATTAAAATGATTACGCATCTTCTACATTATATGCTTTGAGGGATAGAGAAATTAAGATCAAATTTTCAATTTTCATACTATTTTTATCACAGCCTTTTCAGATATGCTGACTTTCCCAGTGTTTTCTAAAGTCAGCAGTTCTTCAGAAAGATTATCACCTTCAAAAAAACAAGATGGGTTAGTAATTCGTGTTTGTACTGTAAAATAATTTACATGTGCTAGACACTTTACTTTCCCTTCCTTCTTTGAACACCTTTGTTTCGTTCATCTTCTGTATGGGAGTCACTGCTGGAATATTCTCTTGGAAGCTGCTTTCTCATTTCCAACCATGATTTGGCCATTTTCTTTCTGATTACTCCTTAGTTTCTCCTATGCTGAATATAAGATTTAACACCTGCCAGGTTTCCTTTCAGATTTTTCTTCATTTTGTATCTGATAAGCCAGATCATCTCAATGGATTAAAAGAAAAAAAAAAAAGACATATAATTAAAACAATACCTTTGATATTGTGAATCTTTTAAAGCTAAATGTCACATTGCATAGATAAATATCCATCAGCTACTTGAAATACATGCCTTATTTAATAAATATAACCTGGCAATTGTGATTAATAAAATACATAAAGGAGACATTGTTCTCCACTTTGTTTCCCTTTTCAGACAGAGATTTATTCACAGGTCTTGTTTAGTGTAAAACCTGTCACCATTCATTGCTGTTGAAATGTATAGTCTATTATTAACTTATCCTTATTTGACTTTACCATAGTTAGGAATATTTCATGATGAAATTATCCCCAGAATCTTTATGCTTGTCTCTGCTGCTTACATAGTACAGAACAAGAAAGGGTTGCATGAAATGAAGAATACAGGAGTACATTGTCACCAGACCGCAATATTTCATCTGTACACCTGAATGATATATAGGTTGCGGCCATTACAATGTGAAACACTAGATTAAATAATTCTTTGTGTGTTAATAGTTTTGGCAGTCTTAATTTAGTTTTCCAGCCTGATCTTCACAGAGGGTCAGTCTAGAGGATCACAATGGTCCTTTCCTGCTTTAAAATCTACTAGACAGATTTATTTTTTTTTCTGAAAATGGAGAGGACTTCAGCTGAACTCTACAAGAAAATAGCTTGTTCACAAGAATATAATTTTGAACATCAAAACCTGATGATTGCTGCTTTCCTTGACTCATGAGCTTTCTGTGGTCAATACTATGAGCTTTTTAAATGTGGAAAAGTATAGAAATTTTCCTTAGAGGCAAAGCAAGATTTTTTTTTTTTCTTCAATATCATTCTTTCATTACTAATTTTTAAATTCTTAAAACAGTACTCTCCATCAACAGATTGCCTACTCATAACTTTTACAGTAGTTCTGAATGGGCTTTCAAGGAATTTATAGAATCATAGAATGGTTTGTGTTGGAAGAGACCTTAAAGATCATCTAGTTCCAACCCCCATGCCATGGGCAGGGACACCTCCCACTAGACCAGGTTGCTCAAAACCCTGTCCAACCTGGCCTTAAAAACCTCCAGGGATGGGGCATCCACAGCTTCTCTGGGCAATGTGTTCCAGTGTCTCACCACTGCCGTTCCGTAAGGAATTTCTTCCTAACACTTAATCTAAATCTACCCTCCTTCAGTTTAAAACTGTTACCCTTGGACCTATCACTACACTCTCTGATAAAGAGTCTCTCCCCGTCTTTCCTATAGGCCCCCTTTAAGTACTGGAAGGCTACTATAACGTCTCCCTGGAGCCTTCTCTTCTTCAGGCTGAACAACCTTAACTTTACAGCAGAAATGTACAATTTATAGAGCAGAAAGAATATGAGGTTTAAATGAGGTTGACTGGCTAAATGCAGTAACAGAAAATGGTCTTAAGAAAATACTTGAAGCACAGAGAAATCTCAGCTTGTTGTATGATGGCTGTTCAAAGGTGCTTCAAACAATCTTGAACATCATTCTTCAACACATTTTTTAATTGACCATTAATATTTTAGACTTTGTGTCCGATACCAGCTGTTACTAGCTGCATTTAGCTTTGAACGGGGAAGCCAAACTCTGATAGCTCAGGAAATGTCATTATGTAGGCACAGTGGAAGACCATTGAGTCACCAGCTGTGGTCCTTTCTCTTGGGCCTGCCAAAGGACAAACCCAGAGTTTCTGTAAGGAGGAGGAGTGAAAGGGTGATTATATTTGTAGGCTGCAAAGAAGTATCACTTGCTACTTAGAGGACCTTGCTTCAGCAGTTCAGCTGATGCAAGAATTCAACTATTTCTTTAAACAATTGCCTTTGATGATGGTGATGGACTTCTGTTTCCAATTAATTTTAACTCTCATCAGTGGCCTCTATTAAAAGAATTGACGATTCCAGTTAGACCACCCTGGACATCTACCTCAGGCTCTGTGACTGCTCCCAGCAGGACTGGCTGGTGACCCACATCCATACTAACCCCAGCCCCAGTGTTTGGGGAAGGCTGCAGAGCCCCTGCAAGCACACAGGGAGGGCCCTGACACATCTGCTCCTTCTCCCCATGTTACTGTACACACAAGCATCTCTTGAAAGCACATCTTCTCCCTAATAAAAATCTATAGTACCTTTGTAACACATCATCAGGGGATGCCTTTTAGTCAGGGTTGAAAGGCTGTGACATTTAGAGCAGGAATGCACTACTCCTGAGTTGCCCATAAAGGAACAGTAAATCCTGTCTGCCAGGACAGTGATTGCAACCTGTAGTCTCCATCTCTCTAGGCTACAAAGGGTGAAGGTGACTAAGAAAAGCAAATTCTACCAAATTCTTTCTCCCATGATTTTACCTGTGAGTTTCTGTGATGCTTGACTAGCCAGAAAAATGGGTATTCACACACAGAAAATATCCACCAATATGCATCTTGTTTAGACAAGTAAGTAGTATGAAAGTATTACACCATGCTTTCTGGTATATACTTCATAGTTCATAGTTTTTACAATAAAATATAGCCATTTAGATCACTTTGTTGAAATACTAAAAACAAGAAAACGAATAATGCAACTCAAATATTTTGACCAGAAGCACAATGGTATATAATTTTTTTTTCTGCTGGAGATACATTGTATCTGAGAACTTTCTCTGCATAGTTATGAATACAGCATGGTTTGGTAATTCGCTTTGTTTCACCATTCTTTTTTTGTGCAACTCACTGAAAAAAATTCCTTGCTATGTTCATTTTGCAGTGCTTTAAGTATGATGTGCCACACAGAACTTTATTAAAAAAACAACAAAGTTGCTGAGTCAGACTTCAGAATATAGACATTTCCAGGTTCTCTTTGTGCATACAAATAACTTCTATAAGGACTTCAAAAAGATAAATGGAGATATTATTTTTAAAAAGGGCGTGGTAGAATCACTATCAATGTTAAACTCATGTAATAAACATTGGGTTCTTAAATCTAACCCATGTCATTAACATTTGGTTACATATATCTGGGCGCTTAAGAGTACAAACAGGTTTAAAAAGTGCTGGATGCTAGGAACTTTTGAAAATCAGTGATTATTTAGGTAATTAAATTTGGGTTTAGAAGCCTAAGGTTATATGTTCAAGTTTAAAAGTCTTGGCTTGTGGTTAAAACCATTCTAAATAATTTCATTATTACTCACAAGAGGTAAGTCGTTAAGATGGAGGTATTAAACAAGTTTGTATTACCTATTCCTGAACTAGGTCAAGTCCTGGGAAATCATAATTGAAAATTATTTTTGGCCAGTGTGCTGTTTGCTCCCCATGTAGAGATATGGTGACAGAAAAATAAGTCAATAGACAAAAATCTGGCAAAAGCAGGATAAGAAAAAGAAAACAAGGGTCAGAGGGGAAAACATATTCAGAGCATTGTAAAAAGCAGGGAGTAGAACATACCGAGTGAAATTCTGTTGAAAGAGAAGTACATTAAATAGCTGTCACTGGGTAGCTCTGCGTGTGCAGAGCTTTTGTCAGTAATAGAGGGCATAGACATTCATTTCAAGTCTGATGCAGCATTCAGAAGTCTTTCCATTAACTTCAATGAGCTTTGGATTAAGCACTTAGAGGGAAGAAAGGTTATGCTTAAACCAAATGGTTCTTTTTTGAAGAAAGGAGTTTAAATTATGGAAGAAAGTTTTAGTAAACTCAGAAAACTCGCCAAGCTCTCAAGCCCTCAGAATCCCCAGTATTTACACTGTCTCCTTTAGACCTCACACTTAAAAAGGGAGAAAAGTAGCTTATCTTAGAATTTAAATAAGTTCAGTAATTGCTCAGGCTGCAGAATGTAACACAAGATGTATTACAAACAAGCCAGCAAAGCAGTTTATTACACCAAAAGTGTGCAGGGGATTAAAAAAATACAAGGGAATCCCTGATTCTCATTGTGCTTTGGGATTAATAGAGTTCAGAATAAAGCCGCTGTGTTTTTGTTGTCTGAATCCTGCATTTTAGCATTTGAAATACAGTGCATTTATAATTTCTGCTGGAAATACAAAAAAAAAAAAGGAAATACGACTTTGAAGATAAAAGGAATTTAAGAACTTTTTTAAAAAAATAATTTCCCTTTCTGTTTCTGCTGTTATCGTTTTCCTTTCTTTACCAACTTTCTAGTGTGGGCAGTCGGTGCTTCTGAGATTTCCAGACATAGTTTTTAATTGTGATACTTTGTCTCACTGTCTGAACATATCCCATTTCTGATGGAGTCTTGAAGCTCAGCTGCAATGTTCTCCTATTTACCCATCACCAATCACTCATTCCCTTCCCTAGTCACATCCTCCCCCAGAGCTCTCATTTAATGGCTGCTTGTATTGGATGTAGGTGTGAAGGTGTTGGCAATGGGGAGAGGGCTGCAGGGGTGGCCTCTATGAGTAGGGCCTGGGGCTGCCCCATGTGGGACACAGCTGGTTCCAGCCACCTCCAGTGGACCCACTGCACAACACAGCTGAGTCCCTCAGCCACAGGTGGGGGCACCTCAGGGAAAGTGTGTGTAGAAAGGTCAATATGCTGTCGAGTAGTGAAGAGCGAGAGAAAAAGTGTGAGAAACAGCCCTGTAAACTCAAGGAAGGAGTGGGGAGAAGGTGCTCCAGGTCCTGGAATAGAGATTTCCCTGCAGTCTCTGGAGAAACCACAGTGGAGCAGGTGGTCCTCTACAGCCACTAGAGAGGACCAAACCAGAGCAGATATCCACACTGCAAACCATGGAGTACCATGTCAAAACAGATATCCATGCTGAATCCCATGGAGGACCCCATGCCGGAGAAGGTGGACGTGCCCTGAAGGAAGCTGCAGCCTGTGAAGGGCCCGTGATGGAGCACAGGAAAATTGTGAGGAGGAAGGAGCAGCAGAAAGGAGCTGCTATGTACTTCCTGCAACCCCCATTCCCTTTCCCCTCTGCACCACTGGGAGTAAGAGAGAAGCTGGGAACGAAGGAGTGGAGTTGAGCCTAGGAAAAAGCATGAGAGGGTGGGGAAGGTGTTGTTCTAATTCCATCTTTGTTTCTCACCATACAAATCTATTTTAATTGGCAACAAAATATTTTTTTTTTTCCCCATGTCACAATCGTTTTGCCTGTGATAGCAATTGGTAAATGTTCCCTCCTCTTTTTATCTTGTCCCATGAACTTTCTCATCTTATTTTTTCCCATTGTCCTGTTGGGGAGAAGGGATGAGAGAGTGGCTGGGTGGGCATCTGGCAGTTGTCCAAGGTCAACCCAAACCACTGTTTTACAATCAAACATATAAGCTACATATGTTGGAAAAAAGTAAGGGTAATCACATTGCAGAAGAACTTCTGTGCCCTATTTTAGTCATGGACAAGGTGCAGGCTATATAGAGATTTTAAAAAAGAAAGGAAATACAGTTTGCAATGACCTTCAGCACAAGCTACATAGCATGGGCACTTACAGTGTGTCATGCTGTTGCACTGCCATGTAGCTCCCTGCCTTTATACATCAAGGTCAAATCTGACATTGAAAAGAATTGTGCTATTCTCCTTGAGCATTCTTTAGATTTTCAACAAAGAATACAGGCATTGCAGTTCCTCTTTCCTGCATCCGATGACCTCTGTAGAGTCATGTTTTTCTAGTCATAAGTTATCTACTGGCTCTTACAATATGCTCCCATGATCTTACCAATATCCAGCACTCTTAATATTTCCTTCATTCAGAGAACAGTGTTTTGCTACCCATGAGCTCCAGAGTCCACAAGAACCAGTTTTTGATACTCTAGTTCTTTGTTCCCCCATTTCTTATGGAGATTTTCAGCTAATCACTTCAAAGTCCTACAGTGAGCGAGTAGATGTTTTTTCCCTTAGGCAGTAGCTATTCCATTGTTCCCAAGTGCTCTTGTTTAACCGGAAAATTATTCTGGTTACTGAATTTCAAATACTCCTCATCTGGAATATACAAGACCAACAGCTCTCATAGCAAAACCAGATTTCCTATTTGCTTAAACATATTATGACATGGAAAATGCATTAAATGCAAGGAGAATTAATAAATTTCTCAAGTAATGTAACTGTGCTGGAAATGCTTCAGAAAATGCCACAGTTTTTATATGTCCCCATGTTCATAGCTATGAGATAGGCATATTCTTTTTCAAATTAATCTATAAAACTGAAGCTAAAGTCATGCTATAACAAAGAGGGAAAAAATAACCCTTAAAATTAGATTTTGCTTAGCAAATACATTGGCTGTTAAAAGTTTCTTCTGTTTAAAAATTAGGCAGTTAATTCACAGCTGTTCCTACTATCTTTAGAATGTTGTTACTCATCAGTAGGGATGTGGACATATTCATCAGGAACAAACAAAGTAAATGACCTTGAATATTTGTTCTCTCTGATGGTTTAATGCTAAAAATTGTTAACAGATTTAAGTGATCTAAAAGCCTTACGATCTGAAGCTAATTGCATTAACTGGTTCTTCAAATTCTATCTTCTTTCATATGCCTAATAATTTGAAACCAAGCATTGCTTTCCAAAATATTTATATTAAATGGCAGGTGAATAAAAACCTTTGATAGTTTTGCCAGTTCCTAGTGATCTGCTTTTGCCAGTTGTTAAGATACACTCTATCAGTATGCTGAGTATTTCCATAATATGTCAGTGTTTATGTTCGCCAAAGAGGCCATAAATATGCCTCGATGGAGTATTCTGATGAATTTTGCCAGCACTTTATTGGAAATAATCAAAACCTATAGTTTGTGAGGGAAATTGCAGCTTCTTTTCCCATCCCCCAAGATATCCTTTGCCAGGCTCCCCAAACAATTCTAAATTACAAAAAATTTCAGTGTAGTAATGGTTACACATTTCATATTGAAGTTTTTTTTCTGAATGGAAGCTTTCAGTATTTGTGCATTAAAATGTTTCATTTGAATGTACTGAGATGAACTCTGTTACAAGATCATTTAATGTTGAACTTAATTTTTTATTGTGAGCTATATAGCTTCAGTGGAATTCAGACAGAGGTTGGCTGGTACTTGATCCATTGACATTCATGAGCCTCTTATGATGGCACTCAATAGGAAACCTGCACTGCACCATGAGTTGTATAGACCTGGTCTAATTCAAGGGAAGGGAAAGCCTGAAGTATTATTTTTTCTAGGCAATGTGCCACACTGAGACAATAGAATTTAACAATCACCTAAGCAAAGAAGTATTATTTCAATTTTGCTGGTAGGTTGTTGTGGGTTTTTTTTTTCAAAATTTATGTTCCTGGCCCCCCCCAAAAAAAAAGTTTAAGTGCAATTAAGTAATACCTATAGAAAATACTCAGCAGCCAATATAATTTACATTACTATTCACCTAGATACTACCAACTGCAACTGTTATCTACTATTTTAATCTGAAACTGTGACAAATAATAGCAATTGGGATCTCACACAGAAATCCACAAAACCAAAATCCCTTGGGATAACCTTGCTAAATAATATTTCTCATGTGCCAGGTTCTTAGAACATATTTCTGAACATTTTTATTTGGGAAATACAGTACTTATTAGGGAACAAGGACTATCTATTTATTCAGTTAGAGTTTTCATTCACAGATTAGAACTGTTTTAAATTTAGTTCTGCACTAATTACATTTTTTCTTCCCCCTTGCTCCTCTATTTCTGTGTTTCCAATCAGTTTTTGTTGTCTTGGGTAGGCAGAGTCAGCAGTTTGGCTCAGCCTAACTCCAGTGGAAATGCTGCAGTCTCATCTGTGAACATTCCCATTTCTCATAGTATAAGAATTATAGCTTGCATTTAGTATTGTCTTGGGAGGCCTTACTGGAATCACTACTTCTCTGTGAAGTTTCACCCAAAAGGTCTCAGTGTGACACCACTGGTACAACAGCCAGATGCATCTCGTGTCATTTCTTTGAAAAAAAAATCCCCCAAACTTGAACCACCAGTCTAAAAAAAAATCAAGTATCATATAAGTCCTCAAAAAGAATTGATACTAACAAGTATCTGTTCACTATAGGGACCTGGAGCACTGGTCCTGCCAGCTGACCTGCCACGTAATGTGGGACTGAAATTAGTGCCAGCACAAACCTTCTACATCCTTTTCTTGCTCCTCCTGTGGCTCAGTCATTGCTTTATGACCTCCCAAGTTGAAATATAAACAAAGTCTTCACTGATCTTATAAAAAAATTGTAATTCAACTGAAAGCAGGCACACAGCCCACTCAGTTACATATTTTTTCTGAAATAAATGCTACTAGGGGTTTCTTGCTTTATGGAACCTCAGACAGGAACAGCTCTGGGCCGCTCTTCTCTCTGCACACCAGCAAGAATTATTACTGAAGCCTCTGAGCTTCAAGGTACAAGTCATTACTAATGAACATAAATTAAAAGCTTATACTTTCATCTTGGATCTAAATCAGGTTCAGGCAAAGAGGCAAGACAGGAAGTACAGATAGAGTTTCCTTCGCACGTGTCCTGTGCCGTTTGTTCTCTGTATCTGACACTGACCTTCGAAACATTTTGAACTGGCTGTAGCTGGGTGCACCAGTTGGCCCCTATAGTTTTGCAGCTGTTATGTTTTCATATTATAATAATGTGATCTTCTTCCTTCAAGCTTAAAACCTGATGTAATACTCAGTTTGCTTTCCTATCATACTTGCAAAATTACAGCTTTTCAGCCTAGAAAGGAGTGTTAAAGGCTTTTGTACTGCAGAGCTTTATGGCTTTAATTATCCTGGTCTGAACGCTGCAGTCCTTTTGACCTACTTCCCATTTCTTCAGATTTTCTTCTTTTTCTTTCACTGTCAAAAGTTGTTACATTTCTCAGCAGTTTTCAAGGTTTCAAAATCTGGATTCCTGTTCTACTCTCTCTGAATAATCTGCTATAATTATCACTTTATTGAGAATATTGAGTTTAACTATTAGATGCTGTTGTAATATGAGAAACGAGTATCCATCCAGGCAGAAACTAAAATTAAAAAAAAAACCCTTTCCTTTTCAGTTTGTAGGAAAATTGGTTAATGGGAAGAGAATGTGCTTTGCCTAAAGCAACTCACTCTCATTTTCTTAAAATACTTTTCTATAGCTGATTTCTGAGAACATACATTCTTACAGGCAATACTATGTAGTTGCTGTAGTTAATAGAGTGATCTGGTAAAATTAGTAAAAATTAGTAAAGAGAGAACAACAATATGGTTATGAAAATGTACGAGCCTACTGAATTTGAGTAGGAAATAAGTTTGTACTTGGTATTTAAATATTTCCTCATTCATTTTGCATTTGTACTTCTCTAGTACAGATGTAAATTCCACTCATAAAAAAGCAAAATTAAAAAAAAAAAAAGTGAAAAATCAGCTCTAATTAACTTATAAGCCTTTGGGGGAAATTTTTTTACTGTGTGACATGATAACTAGAGTAATGCTTGCAAACCCAGTAAACACAATCTTGTGTATTTTCCATTGCAGATAAATGATGAATCTGATAATTTTTCCACATATGTAATAAAATACCTCCATTAATTCATGTTGTCATAAGTTACTGCGAACAAAAGGAAAGCTTAATCTTGTGGGAAATGGGCACACATTACTCACAACATGTCTGCAAGCTTTAATCTAATTTGAATACTTTCTTTGTTAATAGTTCCTTGGGGCACACAATTTCAAGCTATACATTCTGGGTTAAAATTAATAGGGCTAGGTTTTGAATCACGTTCTCTGCTTTTCTGCTTGCACTTTGTAGATGAAAATGTCTTAGAGATGAGTTTATGTAAGGTAAATGTTTGAGGACACAACTATGTGTCCAATTCAAGAAATTAAATATGATGGACACACCCCATGAATAGTTCAGCCTGAAGAAGCAGATTCAGCTCATGCATATCCCTTTGCAAAAAACAATTTTAGCATTATACTTATGGAAAACTGCAGATGTCTGAATTATTTACTCTTACATGAAGCTTCCTGGTAAACCACCCCTGAAGCCAACACACCCAACTTTTAGAGTCAAACTCAGGTAGACCAAGAAACTCAGGTCGTTAGAGAAAATTGCAGAAAAACTCAGAGAATTGCAGAAGCACAGTGCTGAAAGGACCTCAGGTGTTCCTCATGTTCATCCTGTTGCTACAAGGCATAAGCTCCAAGCCACAATCAGCTCTGCCAGTGACATTCCTGACAAATGTTTTTCTAAACTCTTCTTCAAGACCTTCAGTCAGCACAGCCTTCCTAGGCAATCTCTGTGTATGATGATGTGTAACAGATGTTTAGATGCGGTGTTGGGGGATTTGGTGTAGGGGAGAACTTCATAGAGTGAGGCTGATGGTTGGACTCGATGATCCCAAGGGTCTTTTCCAATCTGAATGATTCTATGATGGTAAGAGATATTTGCTACCACACACGCCACAATATAGAATTTGAATCTTCTTTGCTGCATTTAAACTCATAGCTTTGTGACTTCCTGTGGCCTGTGGTTTATTTCCAATTAGTGCCCATCCCTTTTCTGAAACACAGTGCTCTACTTCAGCTGATTGCTTTGTGATGTGCTCTGGTTTATACTTTCTGATAGGATGTTTGCCTTTTAAACAACAGCATGAAACTCCTTCAGTTTATGATACTCTATAAGCTAGTTAATTGTCTTCCATCCTACATTTGTAACAGTTGATTGTTCCTGCTCAGAGGTTGTACTTTGTATTTGGCCATATAGTTCTTTCAGATCATGCCTTCCTGTCATTTACAAATTTAATGAGCATGTTTACCATTGCAATATTCACACTTTTAATAAAACTATTGAAGAGGAGATAAGCAATGGGAGAACTTACATAACTTGCATAACTTGCATAACTCATTCCATACTAGTCAACTGGTTTTGTGTCCTCATTTTGAGAATTTCAAGACTGTGTTTCTTGTATAATTTACAAGAAGATGATGTGAGAATATCAAAAGTATTATTAAAGCCAAGATAAATTACCTCAGTGACTTCTCTCCACCCAGTCTACCATCCTGTTCGGAAGGAAATTAGAGGAGATTGACAAAATTTATTCTTAGAGAAAAAAAAATTCATGTTGGCTGCCATCTGCATGTCGCTTCCTCATCATTTTCCAGGTAGCTGCAAACAGTTTATTTGATCATCTCCTTCAGAATATTTTGGGAAGATACCATCTTAATTCCATTAGTTACTTGATGACAGCTGGCTTGTTCAGTGAAGATTGGTAGGGAAAAAAAGGCATGAAATACCTTCATGCTCAAATTCACCTACAAATTACTTTCCTCTCTCCTGTGTAGAGTAGTCCTTGATCTTCCTTTTTTACAATTAACAGAGCAAATTAAAGAACTATTTCAAAGTATGAAATTATTATAGTAAGTCACTAATAGAATGTGTTATTTTTTCCAAAGTTGTTGCTTGATAGTTGCACCTCATTCCGTGTGCTGGTTTTTTTTGTTTGCTTGTTTTGTTTTGTTTTGTTATTGTGGTTGCGTGGTCCTGATGCTCTTTTATTTTCAGCTTTGGTAAGTTATGCACAGTATTTATCATTCCTTCTTATGGGTGGAGTCAGTGAGTATTTTATACTTTAACGAAATTAATCTTCTATAGCACTTCTTACCTCTCTGCCTAGGGTTAATTTATGACCCTAGTGTTTTTCCTTTAGGCTTTGCTTTATCCCTTAATCCTTGTTCTCATTAGATAGTGTCTACAAGTTCACTTTCTGCATTGAAGTCTACCTAATTTTAATATAACCCTTTCCCTCTCTCAACATTGCAATAGACAGAGTTCCATGGTCATTCTTTGTCTTTCTGAACAAATAGTATTTTTCTAGTATTAGTCTTTCAGTCATATTAATTATCTTGTCAAATCCCTTGTTTCCTCCCGGTATACTGTGCATTAGCATACATAAGTAAGCAGTTTGACCTTTTACTTCCTTTATTGTCTTTCTTTGTATCTTATTCTGAACAATTGTAACCCCCTCCCACTCTAGCAATCTTGATACCCTTATTCATATTTATTTTTTTCTGCTTACCTGTGGACCTTTGTCACTCACACTCTCTCTTCCCCTTGATCTCTGTTTAAAGCCTTTCTTACTAGAGAGGTACATCCCCTTACAGAAAATAGACTATTTTCCATGCTCAGGAGTATTTTTTTCCACGTACAAGAGTATATGGAACATCATTGTGATGCGTCAGGGGAGCCAAAGCTGTCCTGGTGTCCTGGAATATTCATATTTCTCCAGAATACCTAGATTCCTAATCCTTTTTAATCTTCAACCAGGAAGACGAACATGTATACCATACGAGCCTCATGCTTTCCCAGACTGATACTCACTTTTGATTAGTTTGAGGTTGCTCCTGAAAGAAACTGTATGACACAAATAGAAGGGCACATGAGGTTGTGATCACTGTGAGAGACAAACTTCATCTACTTTATAGAAATTTGTAAGAGCTGAGTTCTTTGGAAGCAGCACACTCTAGGATGTGAGCTGACGTAGACAGATGAAGCCTTAAGAAGGAAATTACTGACCTCTGCTACGTCTTTTTGCTTTTCTCTTAAAAATGGAGACTGTGAATCTTATAGGTCTGAGCGTTTTTAGTTCCTCTTCCAATGACACTTGGCCATTACTTGCTGCTAGGACACTGTCTTATTCTTGACCTTGACAGTGAAATAACATCAGTTTCCAGCTGAGACCAGCAGACAGCTTATCCCTAACAGAGTGGCCATTCCATTCCTGGTGCTCTTATGGACCCCATCCTGCTTTGCTTCCATGGGTTCTGCTCACTGCTGCCGTGGCACGAATGATCTCTGCATTTTGACAAACAAGCAAGAGATAACAAGATATCAAGAGCGAATGAATGGCACAGCTGTGTGGGTTTTTTTTCTTAGAATTTTAATAAAAAAGGAAATCCAGAAAGACAAAAGCTCCAGCAGTGAAAGAACTAGCTAACACCCCTCCCAACAAACACACATAAATTTCTGCATGTTTATTCCAATTGCTATTGAAAAGCAAATGACCAGCCTGTCAGCTTATTTCATCTCTTCCAGGAGATAAAATAGCAGTTTTAGGAGTGGTCAGCTGCTCTCAATTTCGGTTCAGTCATTGGCCTTTAAGATGCTGTAACCCTGACACAACAGAAAAAGACAGTAAATGGGAGAAAACTTGGCCAGTTAGAGAGGCTGAGAGCTTTTGAGGAACTGAGGTGCAGATTCCTAAAAGTGGATTGTACCTTAATTACCATTGCTGGGAATGAAGATCCTTGAGCATCTGACCTTCATGACTCAAACTGTTATGTCCTCTGAACAATACTGGAGTCAGTGGCAGGCAGAATTTGATTGCTGAAGTTTCTAAGTCCGGTGGAGTGCATCAAACTCAGATTTGGAAAATCTGGGAAGCAGTGAGAATTGGAACCTAACTAAGTAAATGAAATCTAACTCAATAATATAGAAATTCAAATCTTAATATTTGCATCTTTGTGAAGATTTTGGTGAGGCTTTGAATGCTAACTTTGGGGTTCTTGGTACTTTGAACATACTTACAGTCTTAAGTTAAAGAAACAAAAATATTGGATCCTTTTCTAGCTGTGGCTATAAGTACACCAACTGTAAAAAATTAATTTCAGCGGAATTTCAGTCTGTCTTCTAAATAATGCAAAATACCAGCTATATGTTGTGCAATGTTCTTCATCAGCTGTGAGACTGATTTTGCCTTTGAGTATTTTTTTACCATGAACTCTTCCTCTCAGAAATAGACACAAATCAGTACATGCCAGAATAAATCATTACAGGAGATTTCCAAAAAGCAAGAAAACATGAATTCTGAATATGAATACACTCACAACAATTACATTTAACAATAGGTGAAGAGCCTAATAAAGTCTCTTTCACATTCTAACTTATTCTATGATAACATAGGTAAATTAGAGAGCTGGAGCAAGTGAATTGCTATATAAAAGAAAATCTTCCTTCAGTCTAATGATTTTCTGAGAGTAAAAATGATTGTTCGTTTATTTTTAAGAATTCTTTTTTTTCTCTATTGAACATATAATTTTAAAGTGAACTAAAACAAGTCATATAAAATTGCTTATTAAAAATCTATGTAATTATGACATTTTGAGCCCAATTTTTGTGACATGCACAAACCTGTCCAAAGTTTGGATAATAATTTTGGGTCTAGTTTAATCCCCCAGTATAAAGAAATCTTTTTAAGCACTGTCCTGGTTCAGGCGAACATTTATGTATAAGAGAAAGTTAACTTTTAGTAATTTTTGCAGCATTACCACATTGGTTATTACAAGATAACCTGTAAATGCATTTCATGCATTTTTCAAATGAAGAATATATATCATAATTTAAAGACTGAAGGGATGTAGCTATAAAATCAGCTGATATCAAGTTACCAGACTTGGTATGTATCATTTGCCTTTTCACATTAGTCTTCAGGTTGTATGATTTGGGAATACTTCTGCCCTACTGGAATGACAAGACTAAATGAGGCTGTGTGTTTATTAAAACATAGTTACAGTACATATTGAATTTACCATAAAGGCAAAGTACAATATTCTGCTTTCCATTTTTTATATAAGCAAGACAATTGTGAATGAAAATTAAGTAGTTACTCTATGTGATCTTGGCATTTGAATGAGTTTAGGCTTAAAAGCTGAACAGTAGCAGCTTCAAGATGCAGCCTGTAATTAAAAAAGTATTACTACTGAGCTAATTTGAATCATGCCTTTCCCACAAAAGAATTTTCTAAGCTCTTGAGGGGGAAAATTAAATTTCTAGCCACTGTTTCATTTGCATTTCCGTACTCCAACGGTTTCCATAATTGGATTATTTCTAAAATAAAAAAAGACAATCATATTTTATTTAAACAATGGGAAGTAGAATTAAGTATCAAGGAAATGTCTACTTTAGAAAGCCTACAGTAGCAAACAGAAAAAAAAAACAACTTGCAATGCCAATTTTCCAAGAATGTTATCTCCCAGTATATGTTGTCTGTTTAGTTGGATTTGCTTGAAAAGATGTTTACGATGCAGTAAGGTTATTTTGGACCAGGGTCTCTCATAGTGTTCTGCCCTTCCAGGTCTCTTCCAAGCACATGCCATAAGAAATCGAAATGTTTGACAATGGAAAGCCAGAAAGCTGTATCAGGGCATTTTGACATGTGGGCCTCCAGGGCCCTTTGCACAGCTAACTCCAACTAGTTTCTTCCATCCCAGTTGGTCTGCTGCTTATCACAACCGTCCTTCGATTCTGGATGATCAAACAGCTCAAGCACAGACAATCTTAAAACTTGGTTTCTCTTCCCCACTTTTTTACTGATTTCTGATATGGCATTAAGTCTTTTGGCTCATCTAATTTCCACATGCAGACCTTGATTATAATTTCAGTCAAGCTAGCTGATTAGACATATTTTGTGGGTTTTTCTTAATGAGGAAGTGTTTTTTAAACTATCCAGTGTTTTTCAAATGAAAAGATTATTATTTTTTTAAAAAAAAGTGAGTTCAGATAAAAGAAAAAGTGAAAGAAAACAAAAAAGCAGCTAAGAGTTTCAATGACAGGGGTATCACAGCACTTAATCTTAGAACCTAACTGGCTTTGAAGCTAATCTCAGTAGGTTCTCCATACAACCAGTGAAGAGCGAAATACTCAACCATGCCTGGAACATTCCAGAAAGACAACTGGCTAGTCTGATCTTAAAATCCGACAGTGATAGAAACTATGAACTCCTTAGCTAACCTATTCTAACTAGTAGTGTTGCCATAATGTGGCATAATACCTATGTTTGAGCTCTTAAGTTTTCAAGTTCAGAGGACAATTGTCATTTAAATATGGTTGGATATAAATATAGCTGAATAAGAAGCTTGATTTCTTCCCTTTGTTCATAAATTCTACATGTTAAAATGCATCCATATTAAATCAGCGAGCTCAGTCTGATCAAGGGATATTACAAAGAGTTTTAACTGGAGTGTGTCTGAAAGCAGCATCTCCATGTTATTCAAAAAGCATATAGACCTATCTATAAGGAGAATATAGACTTCTATAGACTACTCATTTGAGAAAGGAGCACCTCACTGGCTGCAGTGACATTTGTTTAACATTGAGTTTGGGAATAACTGGCATAAAGAGATTCACCTTCTTCCAGATGTTTACTATTGATTTCCATTCTTAGCACAAACATAATGACTATAGAAGGATGTTACATTGTCCTTTTCTCAGCACTTCTCTCTCTTGCATGGTAAATTATCTCTTACTGATGATTTTTTTACAGGCAAGTAGAAGGCACTGATGTGACATGAAGGGCTGAATTCTGTCCAGCTTCTCTCTGCCATAAACATGTTTATTTTATATTATGTCTTACATGATGGAAGTGCCAACAACTACAATAGTCATCACAGAAATGGCAAGAATTTCTGTCCCTGTGTAGCATCATCCCATCAGTTCTACCCTGGGATTATACCCAGCAGAAACACAACTGTGCTGGGGATTTGCAGAATTGATTACAAGGTGCTTGGTGGGGTGAAGGATCAGAGGAGGAAACTTTGTGAGGAGATGGTATGTGCATGTTACAACAGGGGAAAGCGATCTGATGGGTAATGGTATGAGATTCAGAAAGAATGAATGAAATCCAGCTGATATCTACATGCTAAGTGTCATCTGTATTTAAACGTTTATATTAGGAAATACGTTGCAAAGAATGCTCCCACCATGGCAGGTGAAAGAAGAAAATAATCTGGCATGAAATGATGCAGAGTTCTTGATATCAGCAGGGACTGTGGCATCCCTTAACACTTTGATATTAAGCTAATCAGATGTTATACCTCACTCAACTACACCTGAGCTGAGGTCAGTGAGTTACTCTTAATTGGGTATAATTTTCTTTTTGTTAAACTAAATAGATTGGGTTCTTTAATTCTCTCTGTGGAATATTTTCTTCAACCCTAGAAAAATTTTCTTCCTTTTTTAACATAATTTTCTTTGAGTTTTGAAAGTCGAGACAATTGGAAAAACCCCAACGATATAGATCTTGGAAGAGGTCAGAGGGAAATCAAGCTGCTGTTGTACAGCAATGGAACTGCATTGTGCCAGTACTAGTGGCTCTGCAAGACACTGCTCTGCTGACTATGCAATTTTTGGAGAGAAAAAGCTGACAGTTCCGTAATGTTCTTTCAATTCTCTGATTACTAGATAAGGATTTGCTAACAGAGAGGTGGTGCTGCTGATAGAGATCCTCTCAAAAGCATAAGCATAGCTGCCTCTGCAGCAGACACGTACCATGTGAGATGTGCTGTCCAACTGCAGCTAATCCCAGTTCTGGAAAAGAGAGAAGGTGAAAAGCTAGGTCTTCACATCTATGCTTGCACATTGATTTTAGTGCCCAAATCTGAGACCAGCTTTAAGTTTGTGTCTTGAAAAATATCTCTTTCATTTGCAGCTTTGTCTAAAGCTTCTTGTGGAAAAGGTATTTTGTTTTGTCTCAAGGCATAATAGATCAATGAAAAAAGGAATGATTATTTTAAATAAAGAAGGGCAATAATACTTTCGCCATATCGACACTGATGATTTTATGATACTTCATTACTATGTGATGCCATCCCTCCATACTTTTGTAAATGATGCTGCTTGAAATATTTTTGGTCTTGATCAAAACACTTGTCTTGTTCATATCCCTCTGGGGAATAAAATCTTAGTAGGAAGCATTCATGATTGGAAATAGCTTTAANAGGAAGCATTCATGATTTGAAATAGCTTTAAATTTTCACCATACCTCTTTTTATCCCCCCTTTGTTTTCTTCTCATTTCTTCCTGTCCATCTCAACACACACAGAAAAAAAGGAATTGCACTGAATTTGGTCATGAGAAGACAGAATCACAAACACACTGGATTAAACAAGTTCCATATATTGTTAAAAAAGACACAGTTACAGTTGCAAAATAAATACCTGTATTCACACGTGTTTTACCCAAGCAAAATATGAATAGAAGGCATGACAGATTCAGTGAAATAATTAAGGAGATACATATGTCACATAAAGAAAAGAGCAGTCTGATGTTCAGCTAGTGTTTCTAAAAGAAGGAATTGAAATATAACAGATCAGATCAGCTTATTTAAATACCGCTCATGGTAATTAGCAGTTTGACATTATTTTCTCAGAGATACAGTGGCTGCCAACCACAGTACAATGAAAAAATTCATGTAAACCTCCAGGGAAGTAACATATTGTCAAAAAGGAAAAAGGGCATATAGATAACGTTAATTCCTTCTCATGGAAAGAAGACATTAACATTGAATTCCTACATCTCCCAAAACCAAAAACATAAAAGAGAATATGTTCTGGATTTTTTTTTAATCTTAACGGATATGGCTTATCTTCACCCTTTGGAATACTATTTTATTACATTTATGTATAAGAAACCCTACATACTTTTATAAAGAAAATGTTGAGTTTCTTTTGCCTATCTTTTGTTATCTTTGTGCCCTTCAGAGCTGTAATCTTATTAGTGATTTCTTATGGCATTATTTTACAGCATTGCTCAGCAAAACAGGATGCACAGCTAAAATGACTTATGAGGGAGATAAGAAAATCATAACATGCTTGATGCAAGAAGTTATTGACTTAATGTGATGTCCTACTGCTGACTTTTTTTTATTCCATGTCACCTCACAAACCGAGTGACACCTCCCTATTTGCACAAAACAGGAGCACATGTTGGTCAGATGTCAGCGTGCTAAAGCAAGAAAAACTTAGTTCTCTCATTACTCCTTGACTTATTTTATCCTTTTAAAATGTATCTTCCTCTAGTTGATATTCCTGTGTTGTGTAGCAGAAAAGTCAATATGGGAATAAAATCTTTTAGTTTAATGGAAAATTCTATTTCTTGACAATTTTTTTTGAAACATTGCTTGGAATTCCAATATTTATGTGGGATAGAAATTTAATTCTCTGTCTAATTCTAAAACCCCTAATTCACCATTCATTCAAAGCAAGGAGATAACAGGGACCAAATGCTATCTCGTACTTAGAGGTCCAAAGAACACTGTATTTTGAATCTAAATATACTGAAATGTGTGCAACACCTCTTTCCTAAGCTGTTTTTACAGTTCTGCCTAGCCCACAGTAATTTGAAA